>JAMPIV010019340.1:0-276384 GCA_024509875.1 Oreohelix idahoensis
AAATAATTCACGTCCCAAATTGACACGAGGTACAAAAACGGACGCTTTTTGCGATACAAGCCTTTGATTTGAATTCAGCGGCTATATAACGCAGATTGCTTGAAATTTTACAAAATTTAAAAAGTAACTTTTTCTTAATATTAATGTTAGGAATATAAAAAATTAGCTGGCCGATGAACCCTCTCTGAGCAGTGACAATAATATGTTTTTAATTTTACAGCACGGATAGATAATTAAAGAAGTTAATTGACCAAAAGGGGACAGTGTTGTTAACAGCAGCGAAAGACTGCTTTGAATCAATAAGTCGTTTCGCTATTTGCACAAAAAAATCGCGACCTTGAGGACGCAGGTGTTCAAATCTTACTTAGATGGAAGAGAAGGGATATTGGTGGAAAGCTGTGTCTAAAAATAACTTTTAACGACAAAATTTTGGAGGGGAGAGAAAGGTTGGTTCAAAAATCAAGTACGTTTTGTGAAAAACGCAAGTAGAGACGGACAGACTAAACAGATAAAAAAATCCATTACTTGACTGAAGCATGACTTGTAAATGACTTTAGTGTATGGAAATTTGAATTTAAAAAAACCAAGGCATTTGATGGCAAACACAGACAATCATATTATCGCGCTCAGACGAGCTTTTTTGCCATTCCTCAATAGTTGTCCAGTGATAGACACAGTAAATTTCAAGTGTGGTGATTTCCAAATGAAATAAATTGAAATAAGTTCAGGGACGCCATACTATAGCCAGCAGCTCAGCTGAGTTTTGCTAGCATTTCTGTGTTCTTTATTCATAATCTGGTAAGATTGAAATTATTTCTTTGTATATTTTGAATATTGTTTAATGTTCCGAGTGATTTGATACTGCCATATCGAAATCTAGCCTTACAAACAAGTAAGGATTCGCTCTGGACCCCTCCGCCTAGATCAGGGTTTAGGGACAAACCAAATATAACTACAGCAAAGGTTTAGGAATGGGGTGATAAGTGTTGAGACACAGTGAATTCATATCACTTATCCTATTCTATGGCTGTGAGATAATGCACCTATTTCAGTATCTGTAGACTGGGGAAACTTACCCTATGCGAAACCAACAAGGTAAGATGTGCTGTCTGGTCAGAGAGAACTGACCCTGTTTATGTGGTGTTATTGTAATGTGTTATGTGTAGAAGTTTGTCTTATTTAGGTAAGGTTCTGAGCAAAAACTCGGAATACTTTATTTCAGAGCTGTGAGTTCGATCTTGACAGTGTTAAGGTGGTGTTCAACTGCTGATTAATAATTGAAGTGTTTGGACCGTTGCAGGGTACATTTCGACAGAACATGGCTGAGTATTAGCTCAAGCACACGGAGGAGGTTGGGGCCATCAGATTCAGCACCAGAACAAATTGGCAAAGTTAAGTAGGCTAGCTGGGCTGCTTGAAACTACACAACTTCATTAAAAATGTTGGGCACCCAAGAGAATTTCTACTACTGAAGCATCCATTTGGGTTTTATTATCATTATGTGGACCATGTTTGTTGGCGTACACAGGGATGGGATGAAGCCACCACGCTACTGGCACAACTCATTCATAGTTTTGCTCAGAAAAAAAATTAACATTTACGAACCCAGTTATTGTACTATAATTAATCCTTGAAGAATTGCCATATGTAAGTTAAATGTGTTCATGTGTAACATTGCCATTTCAATTCATGCGAACATTACTTTCATAAATTTCAAAATCTTTTGCATAAGTTATTGTCAAAATAAAAACACTTGGTTTGAAAAATCAAATGTTAAAAAAAAAGATTTTCCTATTCTAATATTTTAACAGCTGATTGTGTTTTGAGTTTCATTGTGTTATTAAAATTTTAGTGTGATGGTGTATGATTGACTTAATTAATATCTGTGGGTGTTTGATATATGTTCCATTATAACACATTGCGGTGTTCAGTACCCTCGATTTTAAGAGTAGCGTTAGCACATTCATTTGTAAAAAAAAAGATATGTGTGAGGTCATTAATGTTGTTTCAGGGATCATAAGTTGCCTTGTGTATATTTGACATGTGACGTTTATCTCAGTTGGAGCTTCACAGCTAATTTACGCATCACATTTTGGTGATAACACACCCCATACATTACCATCAAAAATTCCATACACTGACTTCAGGAGTTTGAGAATTATTCTATCCATTATCGGGGCAGTAAGTTTTTGCTTGTCCTTTTTAAATATTGAGAGAGATTGTTTTTCCTTCTCGTGTTCTTTAGGGTCTTATAGAACTATTTTCTGGTTTTCTTGTGCATCTTTTTCTAGCTTTTCTCCAAATTCTTCCCAGGACTTCTGTTTTGCTGCTAGCACTTTGTTCTTTGCTTCTGTTCTGAGTGTCACATATTCTCTATATTTTTCCGTTTGTCCTGTTGTGTTTTTAGCTCCTAAGTATTGTTTCCATGCCTTTTCTTCTCTCTTATTTTCTCTTTGACTTCCTCTGTCTACCAAGGTGTCCTCTTTCTCTGGTTCCCAAGTCGGACTTCACCGCATGCTTCTGCAGCAGCTGTCTTTATGATATCCTTGAATTTATTCCAGAGGGTTTCCAAGTCATCAGGTCGTTCTTCTGTGTTGCTCACTGCTGTAGCTATAAGCCCCTGATATCTGGTCTTAATTTCTGGCTCTCTCAGCTTGTAGGTCTTAATGCTCATGTCACCCTTTCGTTTGCTTTGTTTCTTGCATGCTGTTGGGCAGTTCCTAGGCTGAGCAACTCTTTCAGTTTTTCTCTTGATTGTAAGCAGGTAGTGATCACTTCCAATCTCTGGCCCCCTCCAGACTCTAGCATCCCGGACATATTTGAATGAGCTCCTCCTAACAATGGCATAGTCGATCACTGACTTCTCATTCTTTGTTGGTTCACATCTAATGTATGCATGTATGCGCTTATGGAGAAATTTTGTGTTCGTAATGATAAGGTTTTGTTCAGTGCAGAACCTAAGGAGTCGCTTTCCATTGTCATTAGTCTATCTTCTCCATACCTTCCGATAACCCCATCCCATTTAGCATGGTCATTTCCAACTCTGGCGTTGAAATCTCCGAGGAGGATAATTTCATCCTGGCAGTCGTCCACTGTCTTTTGAAGCAGCTCGAAGAATTTGTCTTTGACTTCTGCTCACTCATCTTCATTTGGTCCATACACTATGACCAGGTTGACTATGGTTTCTCCTTCTTTTAGTTTAACAACCATAATGCGCTCCGAGACAAAGTTCCATCCCTTGATACTATCTTTTTGATTTTGGGCCACAATGCAACCCATGCCCCCTTTAGCTCTTTCAGACAGGGTACACCACTGTAGAGCAGCGTGTTGCCATCGAGATCCATGACTCCTTGTCCTTTTTTCTTTGTTTCCGTTATAGCCAGGATTTCTAGTTTTGCTTTCCTCATCTCTTCCACCAGCTCCTCTTCCTTCCCATTTATACTTCTTGTGTTCCATGTTCCATAAGTCGTAGTACGTAGTCCGTGCCAGTTTGTACTGATTTCTTTAGAATCAGTCCGGTTTTTCTCTCTTATATTTCGCTTAATCTTGATTTAAAGCAGAAAAAGGTGATTGGCCTGTTTGTGCCTTTGCATAGTGGATGGGGCTGCCTCCTTATCGGCCTCCATGCAGGCTGCCCTCCTCCTTTTTTCATCCAGATGCTTTGGGGACCCCGGCATAGGCGGAGAGTTTGTTCTTTGTAAACATGTAGAAATCTTGACGAATTGAGCGGTTTCTCCGGAAATCGATTTTATTTTTTTATATCTTTTTTTTGTGTGGCTTTCTTGTCATTTTTAACTCATAATATCCTTGTTCAGAATAATGTGACGTTTAGAAAAAATTAGGCTTACTTAGTATGACTATGACATTGGATATCATAGATATTGAGTGTCTACAGTGCATAGATTTTGAGCATTGACACTTAAAAATTTTGTGTCTAGCTGATTTTGTAACCAAAAAAACATGACTAACCATATTTTCTTTAAATTTGAAAAGAGCATATTGGCCTTCCATTTTTTTAATTTCTTACAATTACAAGTAGTAATTTTAACACAAACATCATCTTATATGTGCTGTTATATATGTAATTTGTGATCCTTTGGTGATGTCAAAGATGGCTCATTTTCATTTTCAGACGTTAGCGATAAAATATTTTCTAAATATTTCATTGAATTGTGAATTTAACAAATATGAAAAATCAGTTTATGGTACCTACTAGTAGGTCTGCACATTGCCAACCCATGAATTAAGGCACACAGCTGAATTTCAAAGTACTCTGAGGCAGTTTTATGTCCGTTATTTTTTTTTTTAATTGTTGTTTCACGTAATTTTTTTGTTTTGTTTTTATTAACATTTTAGCAGATGAAAGCAATAATCCATTTCATAATATGCAGAAGTGTGTGGCATTTTTTCCCCTGGAGGTATCCAATTTGATCTATCAACTGCCATCTTAGCATTGAATAGATTTCAATCTTCTGTCTCTTGTCTTGATGGTGCACTCTGAAAATCTTTCCTGTCTATCGCTAGATGTTAATTCCCACTTACAGCACTGTCTTCCTCTACAATCAACTCTTCCCGGCTGAAGGTACAGGGTTCTAAACCTGGTGTCATCATGCTCATCTACCTAGCTATAAATGACCACCAGACTGTGCTCTTGATTTAGGGAAGGAAAAGGCAGCAAGGACAGGAACTGGTCAGCTAAACTCATAACGCTGGAAATAGTATGATGAAGTCTCTAACACTCCACTCCCCTACAGCAGTATCTGCTATGGATCTACATTTACATTTTGTTTGTTTTAAAACATGTTCTGATTTTGATCTCATTTCCTCCTTTCATTATTAGAAATGTGTACATGAGATGGGTGTGTACATGGGATGGTTGTGTACATTCATACAATTACTTATGGTAATGGTTAGTCACCATATGCCCTGGTTGTAATCTCATTTTATCTGCTGTCAGCTCAAATAATTTGGCTAAATGTAAAGTAAATTATGGTTATATCAGGGTTTCTTAACCGGTGGTCCATGAGGCACTTGGTTGGGCTGTGCATGTCCTTAAAATTTCTTTATTTTATTTTACTCTGGAAAATTATGATAGATTTTTACACGTAAGAAAATATATACTTTTTTTTTACATTTCATTATGACTGTATGTAACCTTAATAATTTTTCTTTGTAACAAAATGTAACATTTTTATGCAAAAATTGTATTTATGTATATGTACATTTTGTCTAAGGGATCTTTGGCCTTTAGCTGACAATCTTCTTTTTCTTCTGCAATCAGTTTCCTATGCTCGGCCAAGTCTAAACAAGGAGATGAGTTGCCTCCATGAATCCAATCGTCAGCAGGAGTTTCAGCCCCACAGTTTCTCTTCCATTTTCGTCTCCTGGGGCCAGGTTGGAGCTCTCAAGTCACCAAAGAGAGGGCACGTTTGTAGAACGTGTTCTGGAGTCTGGGGGTCATTATGGCATGTGCACTGGTCAGTTAGGGCAGCTTTAATTTTGTGGAGATGGGCTTCTAGTCTACAGTGTCCTGTGCGGAACCTAAAAATGGTGGTTTGCAGTTTTCTGTCTAGCTTTAGGATGGGGTCTTGTGCGTAATTGCTGCTTGTTCTCTGGCTCCATGCATTTTTGTACTTTCTTTTGATAAGTGTCTTTGCTTCCTTCAGTGAGACTGTAATGAAACTGTTCCTTCTGGGTGCCTGCTTTAGCGAGTCTGTCGGCTGCCTCATTTCTTGCAATTCCACAATGTGCAGGAATCCACTGCAGTGACACTTTGTTGTTGGTGGACTGCTGATTCAGGTGTTCTATGACTGTTCTTGTTAAGAGATCTTCAGGTTCATTTTGAATAGTCTGAAGAATTGACATGCAGTCGCATAAGAAGACTATATTTGATCCTTTAAGTCTTTGTTCCTCCAGTATCTTGTAGCCTCTAGGATTGCCTGTAGCTCTGCCCTGTAGTTTGTTGAGAGTTCTCCAGTAGCAATTGACTGTTCTATTTCTGGAGCGTTTGCCATTAACATTTGGATCCCTGCTCCTCCTTTCCTTACTGCTTTTTCTGAAGATCCGTGAAGACATGAATCCACTGTCAACTGTGGTATTGGTTTTTGACAGTGGATAATCAAAAAAGTGGGTCCATGGCTGAAGAAATGTTAAGAAACCTCTAAGTTGTATTATCTTAAATGGCTGCTTGTATAAAGTAGGATTGAAGGGATATCTGATCACTGATGACAAGAATCAGACTAGTGCCACTGGGACAGGAGATAATAAGAATAAGAAGATGCTTGTGATGGATAAGTCACACATTGAGGAAACTTGATAGCATTACAAGGTAGTTCTTGTCCTGGAATCTCCAAGGTAAGTGAGGTAGAGTGGAGACCAAACAACACATTGAGGAAACTTGATAGCATTACAAGGTAGTTCTTGTCCAGGAATCTCCAAGGTAAGTGAGGTAGACTGGAGACCAAACAACACATTGACGAAACTTGATAGCATTACAAGGTAGTTCTTGTCCAGGAATCTCCAAGGTAAGTGAGGTAGAGTGGAGACCACCCATGGAGAAGAGAACTGGAGACAAACATCAAGACAATGAAGAAAACATGGAAAGACTTTCAGCGGATGTCACATGACAGGAAGACTTGGCATAAGTTTATTGAAGTCCTGTGCTTCTTGAGGAGCTCGAGGGTGATGATGATATCTTGTCACACAACGGACATTTTGTGGGGGCACCCGTTATGACAATTAATCATTACACTGTTAACACTGACAAGTCTATTGTGGGGGCACCCAATATGACAATTAATCATTACACTGTTAACACTGACAAGTCTATTGTGGGGGCACCCAATATGACAATTAATTATTAAACTGTTAACACTGACAATTCTATTGTGGGGGCACCCGTTATGACAATTAATTATTACATTGTTAACACTGACAAGTCTTTTGTGGGGGCACCCATTATGACAATTAATTATTACACTATTAACACTGACAAGTCTATTGTGGGGGCACCCGTTATGACAATTAATCATACACTGCTAACACTGACAAGTCTATTGTGGGGGCACTAGTTATGAAAATTAATCATTACACTGCTAACACTGACAAGTCCATTGTGGCAGTACATAATAGTCAATCAGTGCAGTACTTGTGAGAGCCACATCAATTAAAAACGCTTGTTTAAGTCATTTCCAGTGCTTGTTCATACAGCTGGGACCCAAAGATGCAGCAATAGAGAATGCAGTCAGCGACCCATAGCTTGACTGCTTGCGTCAGGGTCAGCGAACAAGAGCTGACCAAGACCTTACTCCACCTCCATGCGGTAGTCCTGAAAACAGGCTGCATCATTGCAGTCTCGCTGAGAGAGCAGAGATCGAAAAGGGAAGGGAAACCCGGTCCCAAAAAATGCCATGCTGAAGTCAGATGTGTCGGCCGAAAGGCGCAGCTCCGGTGTAAACAGACATAACGCAGCCAACGTCCTTTTCAGGACGAACGAGGAAGAAGAAGGAAGAAGTTCATACAGCTGTAGACATAATGCACACAATTTTCACCAACATTATAAACTTTGTGTGTGTGTGTGTATATATATATATATATATATATATATATATATATACAGTGAGGCTAAGAAACCCTTTTTTAAAAAACTCGGCCGAAAAATGACCCGATATGATGAAAGTTGTACAAATGGTGAGGAAAATGTTTACACTACATTTTGCAAACCAATTCATTTGGTGCTCAAAATGTCCGCCGGCACCTGCAACACATGCGCGAAGCCAGGTGTGCCACTTTTTCACTGACGTGTCAATTGTGCGCTGTTCTAGCTCATCCCATGCCTGCTTATCCGCCTCTTAGCTCATCCACACGTTGCCAATTTTTTTTTTCGGTAGACATTCTCTTGCAAAACGCCCAAATCCCTTAGTCCACGGGGTTAAGATGTGGACTATTTCGTGGCCAAAAAATTTGGTTTCGATTATTTCAGGTGTCTCTGAGTGATCAGCGTAACTGTATCTCTAGCACAATGAGCAGCGCCGTCTTGTACTGGAAGATGAAGAATTATGACATTTCCTTATGTCAGGAAGAACGCACTTCATCAACTGTCGTTGCGGTAGTAATCGCATCTATTTTGATAGCAGGTTGAACAAAATGAATTCCAAATGCGGCCAAGTGATGAGACACCAACAGAAAACCATTACTGATTTGCTGAACGTTGGTTTTGCTCGCAGCAACCGATTATCGATATATGTTTCTTTTTCTTGGTGAAACAGATGCATACACTCGATCTTTCTGGGACTATTGGTAGTTTCATCGTGAAAAATGCGAAACTCACTTTATGCTCTGGGGAAGCGAAGGCAAAAGATGTTGGCCCACGGGGAAAGCTGTAACTCTATTTGTTGCGTTCAGTCAACTCTGTCGCCCGATGTTTCTTTAAACATTTTAACTTAAGTTCCTTTTTGATGATTCTGCTCACGGATCTTTGAGATGCGCCTATCTGACGAGCAATTTGACGTAGCGAAAGATGTGTATGCGGACGTCCTTCTTGAGTTTGCACAAGCTCGTTAACAGCATTGATGTTGTCATCTGTGAGCGCAGTGCATGTTCGGCCAGTGCCTTTTACAACGTTCAAACAGTGCTGTTTTGGTCCATCTTTTGCAAAAGATATGTCAGTCTGCCTAAAGTCCTATCCTTTGTTTGGAAAAACTCCTTAAGATGTCGTTTGCTGCAGCAATAATTATTGTTTTGTCGAAGAAAATTTGATTGTGGTTTTTCCTTCTTACAGAGATGACGCATTTTTGTAGCAGGGGAATTACAGTTGTATGCAGCTAAAACCTGCAAAGGCGCGTAAAATTCGTTGCGTGAAATTTTGAAGTTCGAAATTTTAGACATCGAAATTGGAAAAGGGATATTGCTTTTATATTGTCACAAAATTTCACGTAATTCGGGTCCATTTTCGTGGCTGTGTTTATAAAAATCTTATTTAAAGGTCTTGTTCACAGTATATATAAATACATACAGGGCTTACCTCTGAGATATTGCTGGTTCAGTTCCAGACCACCGCAATAAAGCGTAATATTAAAATAAAAGTGAGTCACACCATTTGTTTTTTTGGCTTCCCAGTGCATATAATAATAATAATAAATTCTTTAAGCACCAAACACGGCGCATAAGGCAGAAACCAGTGCTCTCCAGTTGTTCGTTGCGACGCCACTCCTCTTAGCTCTTGCACATTATTTAGGCCCAACGTTTTCCTTCTCTTATTATTGTTCTTCTGAGTGTTTCTTTTGGTCTTCCTTTTTTCCTCTTACCCTCAGGAACCCAAGTGAGCGCCTGTAGTGGTATTCTGTTGTTTTGCATTCGTAGGACATGACCGATATATGACCATCGTCTTTTCCTTATATAGTCGGAGACATATTTCTGCCTAGAGTCTTCTCTTATTTGTCGATTAGTCTTTTATTCTTTCCAACTGATGTTCATGAGTTTTCTAAGACATTTGTTCTCGAATGTATTCAGCTTGTTCTCCAATGATTTTGTTATTTTCCAACTCTCACAGCCATATGTTAACACTGAGATAACATTTGAATTAAACAGACGAAGCTTGGTATGTATATTCAATGATCGTAATTTCCAAATGTTAGATAATCTATTGAAGGCGCTAGCTGCCAAAGCAATTTTAGTATGGATTTCTCTTGTTGTGTCACCATCCTGAGTCATTTTACTGCCTAAATAATTGAAACTTTCAACTTTCTGTAGTTTTTCCCCGTTCAAGATGATATCAAAGGTCTCGTTAGAAAAGTTCATAGCTTTAGTTTTAGAGGCATTTATTTGGAGACCTATTTTACCGAGAGATGACACAAATTATTTATTGCTTCTTGGGATTGTCTTGGTGTTGAACTTAAGAAGGCTAACTCCTCAGCGAAATCCAGGTCCCCCAGGAATTTTCCATCTGTCCATTTTTATACCCAATTGTTCATTGTGGGTATAGTTTTCATAACCCAATCAATAGCTATTCACAAAAAGTCCCAGTGGTGACATAATACAGCCTTGTTTCACCCCTGTTTCTACTGTAAACCATTCTGTATTCCCTTTATTTGTTCTAACACAACATCTTGCATTGTCATATAGCGCTTTGATTATATTCACATATTTTGTTGGAAACCATAGATTGTAAGTATCTTCCACAATGATGGGCGGTGTAGACTATCAAAGGCTTTTTGAAAATCGACGAAGGTGATAATAAGTGGCGATTGCCAGTGCACCTATAAAAGCCTAAAATCATGTTTACACTGTCTATTTAGTGCGCAATAGCACTAGGTCTTACAAACAAAGCAATGTACTGTAGAGTTAAAAATACTTTAGTGCTAAAATATTGCCAATCCTCATCGTCTGAAACTTCAGTAAATTCTAATGTTTTTGCTGGCGGAGAGCCAAAAATATATCGGAATGAAGAAGGCACTCTCTAATAAATAAATAAAACATGAATAAATTGAAAAAAGCACAATATCTGCGAGAAGGGCAATAAAGCGAGGCATGCCTGTATTCACTGAATTTCACATTTGTCAATGTTATATTGGCACAAAATTCATTCTCTGTGTAGTATGCTGTGTTTAAGAGATCTGGCATGTCAGGTTGCACTCCCACATTTAAGACGCATGATTTAATGGTTCATGCTTTATGATTTGTTTGCTATCCATTTATTTTTAATTTTGCATTTTTTTCATTTGTGTATGACCAAAGTTTGTGTGATCTATTAGTTTTTGTTGCTTGTCAAACATTTACATATTGACTAAATTATTTAAGTGGTTTTAGTGTATTCTAATATTAAACTGTATTACTTATGTTGCCACGTGTTTTGAGAGAATTGATTGCTGCAGTGTTCTGCCTGATAATTGTGTTAAGTGTATTTACATAATGTCTTCATATTTGTATGTGATGTTTTTGTTTCATGTCTAGTAATCATTCGTCTGTTGTTTCTCTTTTTCATGTCTGTTGTTCCTCTCTTTCATGTCTGTTGTTTCTCTTTTTCATGTCTGTTGTTTCTCTTTTTCATGTCTGTGGTTTCTCTTTTTCATGTCTGTTGTTTTTCTTTTTCATGTCTGTTGTTTCTCTTTTTCATGTTTCCTAGGTCTCCCTCTCTCACCTTAGGGATTACAGAACTGCCTGATAATGATGTCAAACGATTGCATCTCAGTGTGTGTCCTATCCATCTCCAGTGTCATCTTATTTCTTGTTCCACTGGCACTTGTCTGGTTTTTTTTTAATCACGTCCACATTACTAATCTCATACGACTTTAATAACTTGTATTGTACGCAAGTACCAATTTATGAAAGTCTGTAGCTTTTGGTGGTTGTTTTTGTTGTTCGTGTTTCAGAGCAATTTGTTTGGGAGTGAAGAAGGTTGTTGCCATATGCTACTCCATTGCTATATGTTGAATGTGTTCAGCTGTCATTGGACTGTCTGTTGTACACCAATGCCAACGAGATCTGTTGTACCAATTCTGTACTTGTGGTATAGACGGTAATCTCAATCTGTTGTGTCCAGTGCATGGTAAAAAAAAAATGGTGACGTAGTCTCGCCTAGGTAGCTGATGATATTCATCATAGGGACGGAAAAATGGATGCAAACTAAGAATGAAGCCAGGTAGCCCCCTGGCAATTGCATCCCTGCAGCATATGGAATCATATACCTAATGATTTCGACACACTTGTTATGAATTTTAATCATAACGATACTTTCTCCCTCCCCCCCCCCCCCCCCGCCCGAAAAAAATGATGGAAACAAAGTTTTAATTATTCCGTGGCGTGAGTATAACATCACCAGAGTGAAAGATGGTATTGAATTTAAAAAGAGTCGTTGGCTGTGATTGGCCAACGCCTTTTTAATAATATTGGGAAAACGTAAAGGCTCGACTCCATTTTTTATAATACTGTCCCTTGAGCAGGACGTTTGATTTTCTGAGAAGTGTGAATAGCCAGTATTAAACTATATATTTATATTATATATATTATATATATATACTATATATATATATATATATATATATGATATAGTTATATATATATATATATATATATATATATATCATCATCTCAGCCCGTAACCCGTCATGGGTCGTAGGGGTGCCATGGTGGAAGCATCAGCAGACAGGGTCCTCCACTGCTCTCTATCCTCAGCAATGCGTACAAGTGTGGAAAAACCGTGTCCTGCCATTCTTTGATGTTATCAGCCCAGGATTTTCTCTGCCTTCCTCTTCTCCGTTTACCTTCGACTGTTCCCTGAAGGATCGTTTTCGAAAGGGAGTCATGACGAGTTACATGCCCAAACCAGGCAAGCTTTCGACGTTTCACTACTGACAAAAGTGGTTCTTGGTGGACCTGCATAGGTGTTTATCTTCTCTCTAACATAGACATTTGTTTTGTGCTCTTTATAGCAAATGCGCAAAATTCTTCTATAACATTTATGCTCGAAAGCCTGAATCCTTCGCTCCGTATCTGCAGTGAGTGTCCAGCCCTCACACCCATACAAGAGAATAGATAATACAAGTGATTTGTATAATTTGATCTTCACAGGAAAACTGATGTTACTTTTCCAGATCACATTCAACCTTGTCATGGCAGCTGAGGCCATCTCAAGTCTTGTCTTGATTTCTTTAATTGATCTTCCATCACTATATATAGTGGACCCGAGATATTTAAAGGTGTTAACTTCTTCTAACGTTTGCCCATTTAACGTAATGTTGGTCGGAACATGTTTCTTATGGCTATTCACCAATATCTTGCTTTTTTCTATATTAATTTCCATCCCATACGTTCTTGTTACTTTTTCCAGTCTAGAGGTAAGGTCTTGAAGTTCTGATTCTGATCCAGCTATCAGATCAATATCATCAGCAAAACGTAGGTTGCACAGAGGTCGGCCTCCAATCGATATGGTTGATTTATAATCGTAGAGAGCCTCCTGCATAATATGTTCTAGATATATATTAAAGAGCACTGGTGGACAGGATACATCCTTGGCGAACTCCTACAGTTGTTTTGAAAAATTCTCCAATGTCGTTGCTTACAAAAACAGCACTGCTTGCGTCCTTGTATAGTGCTTCAATGATATCTATGATGTTGGTATCAAAATTGAATTTTCTCATTACTTGCCATAAGCCTTCATGCCAGACTCGATCGAAGGCTTTTGTGAAATCGATGAAGTTATGGTATAAATCGTGTTGATGTTGGAGATGTTTTTCGATAAGTAATCTAATATTGAAGATTTGTTCTGAGGTACTTCTTTTTGGTCTAAAGCCAGCCTGTTCCTCTGACAAGATTTCTTCTGATTTCTGTTTTATTCTGTTCAAAAGTATCCTTAACATTACCTTACTTGGATGACTAATAAGGCTAATGGTTCTGTAGTTCTTGCACATTTTTAGATTTCCTTTCTTTGGAAGCGGTATTACTAATGACTGCGTCCATTCTTTTGGCCATTTTTTTTTGTACTCCATATCTTCTGGCAAATTGTTGTCATGATTTTTACTATATCTGGTCCTCCATATTTCAAGAGCTCTGCTGGTATATTATCCACACCCGGTGACTTCCCTCCTTTCATCGAACATATAGCCTCTTCCACTTCTTCCCGTAATATTGCTGCATTTCCGAGTTCCCTGTTTTCGCACTTAATGTTGTTTAATATGCCTAAGTCAGTGTCAAGTTTTACAGTTATATAATTCTTTACAATATTCTGTCCACCTTCTCGTTACAGCTGTTTTTTCATTGAGCAGAGCCCCATTGCTATCTTCTATGACAGTTACCCTGGGCTGTTGAGGTTTTGATAGTTTTCTTAATGTGTCAAAAGCTGCCTTGCTGTTACCTTTTGTTAGCCCCGTATTAATGGCTCACATTGATCAGCTACCCATTTTTCTTTGGCCTGTTTCATTTTCTTCCTAATATTTTTGTTCACCATACTGTATTGCCATGCTGCTTCAGGAACCTCTTTCTTAACCTTTTTCATTTCCCGCCGTGTATCACATAACTTTAGAATGTCATCTGTAACCCATGGTTTGTTTATTTTCTTTCTTTTACCAAGTATTTCTGTTGCTGATTCAATGAGCACGTCTTTCATGTTCTCTGTGATTGAGTTGATATCATCCTCCAAAAAGTTGAGAGCTGCGAATTTTCCTCCAACAGTTGCCTCAAAGATTCCCGCGATTTCTGGATCTTTCAGTTTGTCTAAATTGAATCTTAACTGAGAACATCTGTTTTGATTATAGTTCTTTTTAAGTTTAAGCTTGAGCGTCATCAATACCATGTCGTGATCACTACCAATGTCGGCGCCAGGAAAAGTCCTAGTTTTGGCTTTATTAATACTGGACTTGAATCTTTTGGATACAAGAATAAAATCAATTTGGCCATGTATCTCAGTTTTTGGGGCATGCCACGTTGTTCTTCTTGATAACTTATGAGGAAATAGTGTATTTATATATAAAGTAAAACATCAAACTTCATTGTAAGCACAAAATAGCATAGCGCCCAGATTTCTGCCATAGGGTAGGCAATTAAACACTAAAAGTGTGGACAGCGGTTAAAAACCAGAGCCAAAGTCTACCCTGAACAAAAATCATTTTTAACAAAAATGTGAGGTGGCCATAACTAAAAGTACCCAACATATTTAAAAAATGATGGTAGCAATACATGCACTCACATACCTCACACCGTCCAATAACACCTATCAGTCGCCAAGTGTCAGTAGTCAATTAATTACTTATTGATCAACATTATAATGGAAAACATTAAGGAATAAACAAATACATAGCAGCCTAATTAGATGAAATGATTCAATCATATTAATAAAGTGAATGAATGCAATAATAATAATAATAATAATAATAATAATAGCCCATTCAGTCATAACTGACTATGGGAATGCGCCCCTGAGGTGACAGCCCTCAGCTGCTTATTTTCCTGGTGCTCCTTTCGACGTTTTCTCCTCACCTCTGCTTCTTGTGTGAGCCTCTCTTCGCCCAATCTGAGTTGGCGCCGTAAATAGCATCGCCACTTAGTGCGATCGGCAGCTTCATCCTCCCATGTTGCTGGATCCATGTCCAGTGCCCCTCATATCTCTCTTGCACACATCTTTGAACCTCAGCTGTGGTCGCCCAACTGTTCTCTTGCCATCTGCTAATTGTCCGTAGAAGATATCTTTTGGGATGCGACCATCTTCCATGCGGCGAACATGGCCAAGCCAGCAAAGTCTGCGCTGTCTAAGAAGCGTATACATACTTTGAAGGCCAGCACGTGACAACACCTCGACATTTGTCACTTTATCTTTCCACGAGATGCCGAGGATGCGGCGTAGACACCGCAAATGGAAGGTATTGAGCCTTCTTTCTTGCTTAGCATAGGTCGTCCAGGTCTCGCTGCCATATAGGAGTGTGCTGGTGACGCAGGCATTATATACCGCAGCTTTGGTCTTCATTGTGAGTTTAGAGTTTCCCCAAACACGCGATGTGAGGCGGGCAAAGGTAGCTGCAGCTTTGCCAATGCGGCTGTCGATTTCTGTATCCAGTGAGAGTTTGTCATTGATGGTAGACCCTAGGTATGTGAAGTGGTGCACCACTGTCAATTCATAGTTATCGATAGTGATAACTGGTGCAGCACCCACATCCTGACTCAGCACATTCGTTTTCTTTAGACTTATTGTGAGGCCAAAGTCCTTGCATGCTTTAGTGAAGCGATTCATCAAGCTCTGAAGCTCCTGTTGGCTTTGAGTGACGACTGCAGCATCATCAGCGACCAACAAGTCTCTTATAGTGACCCTTCTGATTTTTGTTTTTGCCTTCAGCCTTGAAAGATTAAACAGACGGCCATCTGACCTAGTGTGAAGGCATATTCCTTCAGTTGCATCTCTGAACGCATGTTTCAAGAGTAAGGCAAAGAAGATTCCGAAGAGGGTCGGAGCCAGAACACAGCCTTGTTTAACGCCACTTCGTATATCAAAGGGCTGTGACGTGCTTCCAGCATATTGGACTGTTCCCTTCATGCCGTCATGGAATGACTTTATCATTTCCAGCATTTTAGAAGGGCAGCCTATTTTCAGGAGGATTTTAAAGAGTCCATCCCTACTAACCAGGTCGAATGCTTTTGTGAGGTCTATAAAGGCGATATATAATGGTCTTTTCTGCTCTCTTGATTTTTCCTGAAGCTGGCGGAGAGAGAAGATCATGTCTGTTGTTGATCTGCCAGCTCGGAATCCACACTGTGACTCTGGATATATGCGCTCAGCTAACTTGTGTAGTCGCATTAAGATGACTTTGGCAAAAACCTTACCAACAATACTAAGAAGAGAGATGCCTCTGTAGTTATTGCAATCACTTCTGTCTCCTTTATTTTTATACAGTGTTACAATCTTGGCATCTCGCATGTTTTGAGGAATAGTTGTCTCTTCCCAGCACTGGCACAGCATCCTATGCAGGGGATGTAATAGCGTACTCTTACAGCATTTGATTAAATCAGGAGGAATCCCATCACTGCCTGGTGCTTTGCCAGAGGCCAAGCTATCAATGGCCTTGCTGAGTTCCTCTAATGTTGGTTCGGCATCCAGCTCCTTCATAGTTGGCAGACTGTTGACACCATCAAGGGCTGCAGGCGTAACGGTATTGTCTCTAGCGTAAAGCTCAGAGTAGTGCTCGACCCACCTCTCCATCTGCTTACCCTTATCGGTTAGCTTCTCTCCGCTGATGGTTTTTAGCGGTGCCGTCTTACTTTTATGGGGGCCAAGTGCTTTCTTTATACCGTCATACATTTGTCTAATGTTGCCTGTTTGCGCTGCGATCTGGATGCTCTCACTGAGCTGGAGCCAGTAGTCATTTGCACAGCGTCGAGCAGTTTGTTGAACTTTGCTTCTCGTAGCCCTCAGGATCTGTAGGGTTCTGGCACTCGGTGAACGTTTGTATTCATTCATAGCACTGCGCTTAGCTTCAATGACAGGTGCCATCACATCTGATGAAGCATCAAACCAGTCATTTGACTGCTGTTTTCTTACCAAAGGTGGCAAGTGCAGTACTTTGAATGGTGTTCCGTATATGCTCCCAGTTCTCTGTAATAGTATCACCATGCTGAGGGCTACTGAGCACTTTCTCGAAGGTCGCAGTGAATTGAGCGATCATGAAAGGGTCTGACATCTTGCTGGTATCAATGCGTGGTTTCCCTTCATGTCTGACACGATAGAGTTTTCTTGGTTGTGCTCTGATTTTACAGCAAACCAAGGAGTGATCTGTATCACAGTCTGCACTATGGTATAAGCGCGTGGAGAGCACAGACCTGAGGAGTGGCCTTCTGACGAGAATCAGGTCAAGTTGGTGCCAGTGCTTGGATCGTGGGTGTCTCCATGACACCTTATGCTGGGGTTTTGTCTGAAAGTAGGTGTTGGTCATGCAGAGGTCATGGTGGACACACAACTTTAAGAGTCGTTGTCCATTTTCATTCATCTTGCCAATACCAAACCTGCCCAGACATGAAGGCCATGAAACATTATCGGCACCCACTCTAGCGTTAAAGTCACCAAGGAGAACAAGCTGTTCTTGCCTAGGTATGCTTTTGATAATTGCTGTTAGATTCTCGTAGAACTCATCTTTAGCTTCTGAGGCAGAGTACAGAGTAGGAGCATACACACTGACAAGGGTGATGGGACCTGTGCTAGTTTGCAGGCGGAGCGTTAACAGGCGTTCTGATCCATTCTTGCCTGGTTCAACCATTTTAGTTAGCGATTTTTTGACCGCAAAACCTACTCCGTGTTCTCTAGCTTTATTAAGATCTTTCCCTTGCCAATAAAATGTGTAGTCCTTCTCGCTCACCGTTCCAGAGCCCGGCAGGCGCGTTTCCTGAAGTGCAGCTATATCCACCTGAAGTCGTTTAAGCTCATCATTAATTATGGCTGTCTTCCTTACATCATTTACATCCTGTAGGTTTTCGGATAGTCCAGTCAACATAGTCCGGACGTTCCAGCATCCCAATCTGAGAGTTTGCTTATTTCTATTTTTTCGATAATTGCTTGGTGCAAAATTTTCTGTCCACAGTTCGGGTTTGACCCTAATCCCCATGCACCCAATGGGGAAAGCAGACAGTGGTGGGACAACACCTTATTGACTGGGGGCTGTCCAGCTTGAAGCGGGCGGTAGCTGCCCAGTGAGATCCTAGAACCTCTCCCACTGTCGGAAGTAGCCCCTGGCGCCATGCCCTACGCCAATTGGGCAAAATGCTTATAACCGGTAACTGCTACTTCCCGTGTTTTGCCGACACCTAGAGGGTGAAGCTGGAGTGTCCTCTCCAGGGCGCGAGCTTGGGCACAGTTATATGGAGATCAAGCTGTTGCCCATGCAGCATGTTCCCCCTCTCCACACAGCCGGTAGATCCAAAGGAACGGCAGTAGCCGATACAGTTTGGTACCAGCCATGTCGCAGGAGTAGCCAGAATAATGTCGAATCGACATTAGACTGCCTTAGGGACTCCGACTCCGGATTTATCCTCAGGGTTTACTCCCGAAGCCAATTCCATAAATGGATATTCCCGCAAGGCAGCGGTGGTTTGAATTCAGAGTTCCTTCTCTTAGATAAGCTACCAACCAAGGATCACGAGCCCTATCTGCCCGAAGCTGCTGGTTTTAAGGCGCCAGTCTCTCGCCTTTGCCCCTTCTCCCGTCAGTGGAAACAGTTCCGCCGGGCTCAAATTGAGATCTTCCCTTCCAGTCATTTCTGACCATAGGAGCGTACCTCCCGAAATAACTTTCGGTGGCACGAGGTTGGGCAATTGTAGATCAAGCTGTTGCCCATGAAGCGAGATCCGGCCTGGACGTCAGAGGAACGGTCTAGCCGATACAGTCTGACACCATAGCAACAGCCTGTCACTAGTAGGATATGGAACTTGCCCTCAATGTATTAGCTCTAGAATTGCCACCGTTATCCATGTATTAGCTCTAGAATTGCCACAGTTATCCAAGTAGTATCATGTCATCTAAGGAACCTTGACTGATTTAATGAGCCATAACATTGAACCATAGTACTGTGGTGTTAAAAGAAAAAAAAATGTTTTCTTGCATCTACCACAATTGTGTGCGCAATTAGGTAAGAATACGATGATATGTGACACAAATTGATAATAGTATGGAATATCAGCAACATGTTTACTCAAAAATTAGTGAGAGTGTGCAAATAATTTGTATCAAAGAACGAATCCTATCTTGTGAATTAAAAGTGCTTAACAGTTAATTATGGCACTGGAGTTAAAAAGCCTAGTGTACCAGTATATTACATATTAGTAAACTATAAAATAAAATAAAAATTCAGCGAAAATATGTCCAATTAAGCACTAAAAAATGTCCATGATCCTCTGCCACACTATCGTATGTTCATCGTAAGTCTGAATGTGCAAAGTCCAAATGGATTGCAAACCAAAAATGTACGATTGGAGTATTCCTGGTAAATCCCCTTGAACATGCGAAGCATTCTTAAATTATGTCCCTTAATTTGTGTACGCCGTACTCAATAATAGAATCAACCACAATTTTACATTGAAAATCTTCACAAGTCACAGTATTCTTATATTATTAAAGAATGTGCGTGTGTTTGCATAAAAACTAAGTATGACCACTGTTAATAAGGGCACAAGATATCCACAAAAATGCGATGAGTGGAAAAGAATATTACCACAAGAAATTGGCGGATATCAGCATTCATCATCATTCAGCTGCATGTGAATAGGATCAATAAATCTGCAAGTACTTCATAAAAAGTCTTTGAGAGATTGTCTTCAATTTTCAATATGGCGAAAAAATTAAAATTAGTTCTCAGCGTTAGCATTGTACAAAGAGTCTATTGTACCTTTCCATCCTTGTACCTTCAGTAATTACATATGAAATAATTTCATCAGTTGAGCAGTGTTAGTCAAAACAACCTTCCAAAAGTTCAATGTTCCACGGGTCAACATGTGACAAAGTCACGTCAATAGGTGAGCCCATAATCTTACAAATGTATCTGTATTTGTCGTGTCGCTTAGGTGACATGGAGTCCTTCATACCAGTGTGACAAACCATCTGCCAAAAAAGTTCTGAGTGCCCTTGATTACACGATTTTGTAGTCGTAGGGGCTGGAGCGCAAGCGATGCTCTGGCAGCCCTTTCATTCCGAAACCTTGCAGTTTCAGATGGATACTGCAAGGTTTCGGAATGAAAAGGGCTGCCAGAGCATCGCTTGCGCTCCAGCCCTTACGACTCAAAATTCGTGGTAATCAAGGGCACTCAGGAACGTTTGGGCAGATGTTTGTCACAATGTATGCAAGGACTCCATGTCCACCTAACGACCGACAAAATACAAGATCTTCTGGTAATGCGATTATGGCTCACCTATTGACTGACTTTGTCACATGTTGAACCCGTGGAAACATTGAACTTTTGGGAGTTGATTTGACTAACACTGCACTCATACTGATTGAGAATTTTCGATATGGTTTTACTGTGGTACATGGATGGACGTTACAAATGACTCGTTGTACAATGCTAACGCTGATAACTAAATTGAAATTTTTTTCAGCATTTGAAATTGACAGACAATCATTCTCAAATGACTTTTTTGACCAGTTTACTACTGAAGTTATTGATCTATTCCACTTGAGCCTAGCTGATGATGATGAATGCTGATATCGCCAAGTTTCTTGTGGTATATCTTTCCACTCAGCGCATTTTGTGGATATCTTGTGCCTTATTAACAGTGGTCATACTTAGTTTTTATGCAAACAACACAGCACATTCTTTAATAATATAAGATACTGTGACTTGTGAAGATTTTCAATGTAAAATTGTGGTTGATTCTATTATTGAGTACGGGGGCGTACACAAATTAAGGGGACGAATAATATTAAGAATGCTTCCGCATGTTCAAGGGATTTACCAGGAATACTCCAATCGTACATTTTTTGGTTTGCAATCCATTTGGACTTGCACATTCAGACTTACGATGAACATACGATAGTGTGGGGCAGAGGATCATGGACATTTTATAGTGCTTAATTGGACATATTTTTCGCTGAATTTTTATTTTTATTTTATTGTTTACTAATATGTAATATACTGGTACACTAGGCTTTTTAACTCCAGTGCCATAATTAACTGTTAAGCACTTTTAATTCACAAGATAGGATTCGTTCTTTGATACAAATTATTTGCACACTCTCACTAATTTTTGAGTAAACATGTTGCTGATATTCCATACTATTATCAATTTGTGTCACATATCATCGTATTCTTACCTAATTGCGCACACAATTGTGGTAGATGCAAAAAAACATTTTTTTTTCTTTTAACACCACAGTACTATGGGTTCAATGTTATGGCTCATTAAATCAGTCAAGGTTCCTTAGATGACATGATACTACTTGGATAACTGTGGCAATTCTAGAGCTAATACATGGATAACGGTGGCAATTCTAGAGCTAATACATTGAGGGCAAGTTCCATATCCTACTAATGACAGGCTGTTGCTATGGTGTCAGACTGTATCGGCTAGACCGAACCTCTGACGTCCAGGCCGGATCTCGCTTCATGGGCAACAGCTTGATCTACAATTGCCCAACCTCGTGCCACCGAAAGTTATTTCGGGAGGTACGCTCCTATGGTCAGAAATGACTGGAAGGGAAGATGCTATGGTTCGGACAAGTACTTAGATGTACACCTTACTTTAATCTTTTAGCGTATGATGTTGCATTCAGTTCCAAAGTTTGTTATTGCCGGGAGTTGTAGTGAGGATAAGCTCTCACTGCAGATAAAATACTTCTATGGCACGCGCCTCAAACAGCCTCTGACAACCAAGTCCAGCTCGCGGCCTTCACGTGTGGCTCAATTTGAGCCCGGCGGAACTGTTTCCACTGACGGGAGAAGGGGCAAAGGCGAGAGACTGGCGCCTTAAAACCAGCAGCTTCGGGCAGATAGGGCTCGTGATCCTTGGTTGGTAGCTTATCTAAGAGAAGGAACTCTGAATTCAAACCACCGCTGCCTTGCGGGAATATCCATTTATGGAATTGGCTTCGGGAGTAAACCCTGAGGATAAATCCGGAGTCGGAGTCCCTAAGGCAGTCTAATGTCTATTCGACATTATTCTGGCTACTCCTGCGACATGGCTGGTACCAAACTGTATCGGCTACTGCCGTTCTTTTGGATCTACCGGCTGTGTGGAGAGGGGGAACATGCTGCATGGGCAACAGCTTGATCTCCATATAACTGTGCCCAAGCTCGCGCCCTGGAGAGGACACTCCAGCTTCACCCTCTAGGTGTCGGCAAAACACGGGAAGTAGCAGTTACCGGTTATAAGCATTTTGCCCAATTGGCGTAGGGCATGGCGCCAGGGGCTACCTCCGACAGTGGGAGAGGTTCTAGGATCTCACTGGGCAGCTACCGCCCGCTTCAAGCTGGGCAGCCCCCAGTCAATAAGGTGTTGTCCCGCCACTGTCTGCTTTCCCCATTGGGTGCATGGGGATTAGGGTCAAACCCGAACTGTGGACAGAAAATTTTGCACCAAGCAATTATCGAAAAAATAGAAATAAGCAAACTCTCAGATTGGGATGCTGGAACGTCCGGACTATGTTGACTGGACTATCCGAAAACCTACAGGATGTAAATGATGTAAGGAAGACAGCCATAATTAATGATGAGCTTAAACGACTTCAGGTGGATATAGCTGCACTTCAGGAAACGCGCCTGCCGGGCTCTGGAACGGTGAGCGAGAAGGACTACACATTTTATTGGCAAGGGAAAGATCTTAATAAAGCTAGAGAACACGGAGTAGGTTTTGCGGTCAAAAAATCGCTAACTAAAATGGTTGAACCAGGCAAGAATGGATCAGAACGCCTGTTAACGCTCCGCCTGCAAACTAGCACAGGTCCCATCACCCTTGTCAGTGTGTATGCTCCTACTCTGTACTCTGCCTCAGAAGCTAAAGATGAGTTCTACGAGAATCTAACAGCAATTATCAAAAGCATACCTAGGCAAGAACAGCTTGTTCTCCTTGGTGACTTTAACGCTAGAGTGGGTGCCGATAATGTTTCATGGCCTTCATGTCTGGGCAGGTTTGGTATTGGCAAGATGAATGAAAATGGACAACGACTCTTAAAGTTGTGTGTCCACCATGACCTCTGCGTGACCAACACCTACTTTCAGACAAAACCCCAGCATAAGGTGTCATGGAGACACCCACGATCCAAGCACTGGCACCAACTTGACCTGATTCTCGTCAGAAGGCCACTCCTCAGGTCTGTGCTCTCCACGCGCTCATACCATAGTGCAGACTGTGATACAGATCACTCCTTGGTTTGCTGTAAAATCAGAGCACAACCAAGAAAACTCTATCGTGTCAGACATGAAGGGAAACCACGCATTGATACCAGCAAGATGTCAGACCCTTTCATGATCGCTCAATTCACTGCGACCTTCGAGAAAGTGCTCAGTAGCCCTCAGCATGGTGATACTATTACAGAGAACTGGGAGCATATACGGAACACCATTCAAAGTACTGCACTTGCCACCTTTGGTAAGAAAACAGCAGTCAAATGACTGGTTTGATGCTTCATCAGATGTGATGGCACCTGTCATTGAAGCTAAGCGCAGTGCTATGAATGAATACAAACGTTCACCGAGTGCCAGAACCCTACAGATCCTGAGGGCTACGAGAAGCAAAGTTCAACAAACTGCTCGACGCTGTGCAAATGACTACTGGCTCCAGCTCAGTGAGAGCATCCAGATCGCAGCGCAAACAGGCAACATTAGACAAATGTATGACGGTATAAAGAAAGCACTTGGCCCCCATAAAAGTAAGACGGCACCGCTAAAAACCATCAGCGGAGAGAAGCTAACCGATAAGGGTAAGCAGATGGAGAGGTGGGTCGAGCACTACTCTGAGCTTTACGCTAGAGACAATACCGTTACGCCTGCAGCCCTTGATGGTGTCAACAGTCTGCCAACTATGAAGGAGCTGGATGCCGAACCAACATTAGAGGAACTCAGCAAGGCCATTGATAGCTTGGCCTCTGGCAAAGCACCAGGCAGTGATGGGATTCCTCCTGATTTAATCAAATGCTGTAAGAGTACGCTATTACATCCCCTGCATAGGATGCTGTGCCAGTGCTGGGAAGAGACAACTATTCCTCAAAACATGCGAGATGCCAAGATTGTAACACTGTATAAAAATAAAGGAGACAGAAGTGATTGCAATAACTACAGAGGCATCTCTCTTCTTAGTATTGTTGGTAAGGTTTTTGCCAAAGTCATCTTAATGCGACTACACAAGTTAGCTGAGCGCATATATCCAGAGTCACAGTGTGGATTCCGAGCTGGCAGATCAACAACAGACATGATCTTCTCTCTCCGCCAGCTTCAGGAAAAATCAAGAGAGCAGAAAAGACCATTATATATCGCCTTTATAGACCTCACAAAAGCATTCGACCTGGTTAGTAGGGATGGACTCTTTAAAATCCTCCTGAAAATAGGCTGCCCTTCTAAAATGCTGGAAATGATAAAGTCATTCCATGACGGCATGAAGGGGACAGTCCAATATGCTGGAAGCACGTCACAGCCCTTTGATATACGAAGTGGCGTTAAACAAGGCTGTGTTCTGGCTCCGACCCTCTTCGGAATCTTCTTTGCCTTACTCTTGAAACATGCGTTCAGAGATGCAACTGAAGGAATATGCCTTCACACTAGGTCAGATGGCCGTCTGTTTAATCTTTCAAGGCTGAAGGCAAAAACAAAAATCAGAAGGGTCACTATAAGAGACTTGTTGTTCGCTGATGATGCTGCAGTCGTCACTCAAAGCCAACAGGAGCTTCAGAGCTTGATGAATCGCTTCACTAAAGCATGCAAGGACTTTGGCCTCACAATAAGTCTAAAGAAAACGAATGTGCTGAGTCAGGATGTGGGTGCTGCACCAGTTATCACTATCGATAACTATGAATTGACAGTGGTGCACCACTTCACATACCTAGGGTCTACCATCAATGACAAACTCTCACTGGATACAGAAATCGACAGCCGCATTGGCAAAGCTGCAGCTACCTTTGCCCGCCTCACATCGCGTGTTTGGGGAAACTCTAAACTCACAATGAAGACCAAAGCTGCGGTATATAATGCCTGCGTCACCAGCACACTCCTATATGGCAGCGAGACCTGGACGACCTATGCTAAGCAAGAAAGAAGGCTCAATACCTTCCATTTGCGGTGTCTACGCCGCATCCTCGGCATCTCGTGGAAAGATAAAGTGACAAATGTCGAGGTGTTGTCACGTGCTGGCCTTCAAAGTATGTATACGCTTCTTAGACAGCGCAGACTTTGCTGGCTTGGCCATGTTCGCCGCATGGAAGATGGTCGCATCCCAAAAGATATCTTCTACGGACAATTAGCAGATGGCAAGAAAACAGTTGGGCGACCACAGCTGAGGTTCAAAGATGTGTGCAAGAGAGATATGAGGGCACTGGACATGGATCCAGCAACATGGGAGGATGAAGCTGCCGATCGCACTAAGTGGCGATGCTATTTACGGCACCACCTCAGATTGGGCGAAGAGAGGCTCACACAAGAAGCAGAGGTGAGGAGAAAACGTCGAAAGGAGCACCAGGAAAATAAGCAGCTGAGGGCTGTCACCTCAGGGGCGCATTCCCATAGTCAGTTATGACTGAAGGGGCTATTATTATTATTATTATTGCATTCATTCACTTTATTAATATGATTGAATCATTTCATCTAATTAGGCTGCTATGTATTTGTTTATTCCTTAATGTTTTCCATTATAATGTTGATCAATAAGTAATTAATTGACTACTGACACTTGGCGACTGATAGGTGTTATTGGACGGTGTGAGGTATGTGAGTGCATGTATTGCTACCATCATTTTTTAAATATGTTGGGTACTTTTAGTTATGGCCACCTCACATTTTTGTTAAAAATGATTTTTGTTCAGGGTAGACTTTGGCTCTGGTTTTTAACCGCTGTCCACACTTTTAGTGTTTAATTGCCTACCCTATGGCAGAAATCTGGGCGCTATGCTATTTTGTGCTTACAATGAAGTTTGATGTTTTACTTTATATATAAATACACTATTTCCTCATAAGTTATCAAGAAGAACAACGTGGCATGCCCCAAAAACTGAGATACATGGCCAAATTGATTTTATTCTTGTATCCAAAAGATTCAAGTCCAGTATTAATAAAGCCAAAACTAGGACTTTTCCTGGCGCCGACATTGGTAGTGATCACGACATGGTATTGATGACGCTCAAGCTTAAACTTAAAAAAGAACTATAATCAAAACAGATGTTCTCAGTTAAGATTCAATTTAGACAAACTGAAAGATCCAGAAATCGCGGGAATCTTTGAGGCAACTGTTGGAGGAAAATTCGCAGCTCTCAACTTTTTGGAGGATGATATCAACTCAATCACAGAGAACATGAAAGACGTGCTCATTGAATCAGCAACAGAAATACTTGGTAAAAGAAAGAAAATAAACAAACCATGGGTTACAGATGACATTCTAAAGTTATGTGATACACGGCGGGAAATGAAAAAAGGTTAAGAAAGAGGTTCCTGAAGCAGCATGGCAATACAGTATGGTGAACAAAAATATTAGGAAGAAAATGAAACAGGCCAAAGAAAAATGGGTAGCTGATCAATGTGAGTCCATTAATACGGGGCTAACAAAAGGTAACAGCAAGGCAGCTTTTGACACATTAAGAAAACTATCAAAACCTCAACAGCCCAGGGTAACTGTCATAGAAGATAGCAATGGGGCTCTGCTCAATGAAAAAACAGCTGTAACGAGAAGGTGGACAGAATATTGTAAAGAATTATATAACTGTAAACTTGACACTGACTTAGGCATATTAAACAACATTAAGTGCGAAAACAGGGAACTCGGAAATGCAGCAATATTACGGGAAGAAGTGGAAGAGGCTATATGTTCGATGAAAGGAGGGAAGTCACCGGGTGTGGATAATATACCAGCAGAGCTCTTGAAATATGGAGGACCAGATATAGTAAAAATCATGACAACAATTTGCCAGAAGATATGGAGTACAAAAAAATGGCCAAAAGAATGGACGCAGTCATTAGTAATACCGCTTCCAAAGAAAGGAAATCTAAAAATGTGCAAGAACTACAGAACCATTAGCCTTATTAGTCATCCAAGTAAGGTAATGTTAAGGATACTTTTGAACAGAATAAAACAGAAATCAGAAGAAATCTTGTCAGAGGAACAGGCTGGCTTTAGACCAAAAAGAAGTACCTCAGAACAAATCTTCAATATTAGATTACTTATCGAAAAAACATCTCCAACATCAACACGATTTATACCATAACTTCATCGATTTCACAAAAGCCTTCGATCGAGTCTGGCATGAAGGCTTATGGCAAGTAATGAGAAAATTCAATTTTGATACCAACATCATAGATATCATTGAAGCACTATACAAGGACGCAAGCAGTGCTGTTTTTGTAAGCAACGACATTGGAGAATTTTTCAAAACAACTGTAGGAGTTCGCCAAGGATGTATCCTGTCACCAGTGCTCTTTAATATATATCTAGAACATATTATGCAGGAGGCTCTCTACGATTATAAATCAACCATATCGATTGAAGGCCGACCTCTGTGCAACCTACGTTTTGCTGATGATATTGATCTGATAGCTGGATCAGAATCAGAACTTCAAGACCTTACCTCTAGACTGGAAAAAGTAACAAGAACGTATGGGATGGAAATTAATATAGAAAAAAGCAAGATATTGGTGAATAGCCATAAGAAACATGTTCCGACCAACATTACGTTAAATGGGCAAACGTTAGAAGAAGTTAACACCTTTAAATATCTCGGGTCCACTATATGTAGTGATGGACGATCAATTAAAGAAATCAAGACAAGACTTGAGATGGCCTCAGCTGCCATGACAAGGTTGAATGTGATCTGGAAAAGTAACATCAGTTTTCCTGTGAAGATCAAATTATACAAATCACTTGTATTATCTATTCTCTTGTATGGGTGTGAGGGCTGGACATTCACTGCAGATACGGAGCGAAGGATTCAGGCTTTCGAGCATAAATGTTATAGAAGAATTTTGCGCATTTGCTATAAAGAGCACAAAACAAATCTCTATGTTAGAGAGAAGATAAACACCTATGCAGGTCACCAAGAACCACTTTTGTCAGTAGTGAAACGTCGAAAGCTTGCCTGGTTTGGGCATGTAACTCGTCATGACTCCCTTTCGAAAACGATCCTTCAGGGAACAGTCGAAGGTAAACGGAGAAGAGGAAGGCAGAGAAAATCCTGGGCTGATAACATCAAAGAATGGGCAGGACACGGTTTTTCCACACTTGTACGCATTGCTGAGGATAGAGAGCAGTGGAGGACCCTGTCTGCTGATGCTTCCACCATGGCACCCCTACGACCCATGACGGGTTACGGGCTGAGATGATGATATATATATATATATATATATATATATATATATATATATATATATATATATATATATATATATATATATATATATATATATATATATATATATATATAGTTTAATACTGGCTATTCACACTTCTCAGAAAATCAAACGTCCTGCTCAAGGGACAGTATTATAAAAAATGGCGTCGAGCCTTTACGTTTTCCCAATATTATAAAAGGCGTTGGCCAATCACAGCCAACGACTCTTTTTAAATTCAATACCATCTTTCACTCTGGTGATGTTATACTCACGCCACGGGAATAATTAAAACTTTGTTTCCATCATTTTTTTCGGGGCGGGGGGGGGGGGGGGGGGAGAAAGTATCGTTATGATTAAAATTCATAACAAGTGTGTCGAAATCATTAGGTATATGATTCCATATGCTGCAGGGATGCAATTGCCAGGGCTACCTGGCTATTCTTAGTTGCATCCATTTTCCGTCCCTATGATGAATATCATCAGCTACCTAGGCGAGACTACGTCACCATTTTTTTACCATGCACTGGACACAACAGATTGAGATACCGTCTATACCACAAGTACAGAATTGGTACAACAGATCTGTGGCACCAGTCCAATGACAGCT
Organism: Oreohelix idahoensis; assembly: GCA_024509875.1. Classification (NCBI taxonomy): domain Eukaryota; kingdom Metazoa; phylum Mollusca; class Gastropoda; order Stylommatophora; family Oreohelicidae; genus Oreohelix; species Oreohelix idahoensis. The sequence continues at coordinate 29,090 of JAMPIV010019340.1, forward strand.
GAACACATTCAACATATAGCAATGGAGTAGCATATGGCAACAACCTTCTTCACTCCCAAACAAATTGCTCTGAAACACGAACAACAAAAACAACCACCAAAAGCTACAGACTTTCATAAATTGGTACTTGCGTACAATACAAGTTATTAAAGTCGTATGAGATTAGTAATGTGGACGTGATTAAAAAAAAACCAGACAAGTGCCAGTGGAACAAGAGATAAGATGACACTGGAGATGGATAGGACACACACTGAGATGAAATCTTTTGACAGCATTACCAGGCAGTTCTGTAATCCCTAAGGTGAGAGAGGGAGACCTAGGAAACATGAAAAAGAGAAACAACAGACATGAAAAAGAAAAACAACAGACATGAAAAAGAGAAACCACAGACATGAAAAAGAGAAACAACAGACATGAAAAAGAGAAACAACAGACATGAAAGAGAGGAACAACAGACATGAAAAAGAGAAACAACAGACGAATGATTACTAGACATGAAACAAAAACATCACATACAAATATGAAGACATTATGTAAATACACTTAACACAATTATCAGGCAGAACACTGCAGCAATCAATTCTCAAAACACGTGGCAACATAAGTAATACAGTTTATTAGAATACACTAAACCACTTAAATAATTTAGTCAATATGTAAATGTTGACAAGCAACAAAAACTAATAGATCACACAAACTTTGGTCATACACAAATGAAAAAAATGCAAAATTAAAAATAAATGGATAGCAACAAATCATAAAGCATGAACCATTAAATCAGTGCGTCTTAAATGTGGGAGTGCAACCTGACATGCCAGATCTCTTAACACAGCATACTACACAGAGAATGAATTTTGTGCCAAATATAACATTGACAATGTGAATTCAGTGAATACAGGCATGCCTCGCTTTATTGCCCTTCGCAGATATTGTGCTTTTTTCAATTTATTCATGTTTATTTATTAGAGAGTGCCTTCTTCTTCCGATATATTTTTGGCTCTCCGCCAGCAAAAACATTAGAATTTACTGAAGTTTCAGACGATGAGGATTGGCATATTTTAGCACTAAAGTATTTTTAACTCTACAGTACATTGCTTTGTTTGTAAGACCTAGTGCTATTGCGCACTAAATAGACAGTGTAAACATGATTTTAGGCTTTTATATGCACTGGCATATCGCCACTTATTATCACCTTCGTCGATTTTCAAAAAGCCTTTGATAGTCTACACCGCCCATCATTGTGGAAGATACTTACAATCTATGGTTTTCCAACAAAATATGTGAATATAATCAAAGCGCTATATGACAATGCAAGATGTTGTGTTAGAACAAATAAAGGGAATACAGAATGGTTTACAGTAGAAACAGGGGTGAAACAAGGCTGTATTATGTCACCACTACTTTTTGGAATAGCTATTGATTGGGTTATGAGAAAACTATACCCACAATGAACAATTGGGGTATAAAATGGACAAATGGAAAATTCCTGGGGGACCTGGATTTCGCAGATGATGTAGCATTCTTAAGTTCAACACCAAGACAATCCAAGAAGCAATAAAATAATTTGTGTCATCTCTCGGTTAAAATAGGTCTCCAAATAAATGCCTCTAAAACTAAAGCTATGAACTTTTCTAACGAGACCTTTGATATCATCTTGAACGGGGAAAAAACTACAGAAAGTTGAAAGTTTCAATTATTTAGGCAGTAAAATGACTCAGGATGGTGACACAACAAGAGAAATCCATACTAGAATTGCTTTGGCAGCTAGCGCCTTCAATAGATTATCTAACATTTGGAAATTACGATCATTGAATATACATACCAAGCTTCGTCTGTTTAATTCAAATGTTATCTCAGTGTTAACATATGGCTGTGAGAGTTGGAAAATAACAAAATCATTGGAGAACAAGCTGAATACATTCGAGAACAAATGTCTTAGAAAACTCATGAACATCAGTTGGAAAGAATTCAAGACTAATCGACAAATAAGAGAAGACTCTAGGCAGAAATATGTCTCTGACTATATAAGGAAAAGACGATGGTCATATATCGGTCATGTCCTACGAATGCAAAACAACAGAATACCACTACAGGCGCTCACTTGGGTTCCTGAGGGTAAGAGGAAAAAAGGAAGACCAAAAGAAACACTCAGAAGAACAATAATAAGAGAAGGAAGAACGTTGGGCCTAAATAATGTGCAAGAGCTAAGAGGAGTGGCGTCGCAACGAACAAACTGGAGAGCACTGGTTTCTGCCTTATGCGCCGTGTTTGGTGCTTAAAGAATTTATTATTATTATTATATGCACTGGGAAGCCAAAAAACAAATGGGTGTGACTCACTTTATTTTAATATTCGCTTTATTGCGGTGGTCTGGAACTGAACCAGCAATATCTCTGAGGTATGCCTGTATGTATGTATATATACGTGAACAAGACCTTTAAATATTTTTATAAACTCAGCCGAAAATGACCCGATTATTATGAAATTTTGTGACAATTATAAAAGCAATATCCCTTTTCCAATTTCGAGTCTAAAATTTCGAACTTCAAATTTCACGCAACGAATTTTACGCCTTGCAGGTGGAGCTGCATACAACTGTAATTCCCCTGCTACAAAATGGCGTTCTCTGAAGAAGAAAAACCAGCAATCAAATTTCTTCGACAAAACAATAATTATGGTGCAAAACGACATCTTAAGGAGTTTCCAAACAAAGGATGGACTTTAGGCAGACTGACATATCTTTTGCAAAAGATGGACCAAACAGGCACTGTTGAACGTTGTAAAGGCACTGGCCGAACATGCACTGCGCTCACAGATGACAACATCAATGCTGTTAACGAGCTTGTGCAAACTCAAGAAGGACGTCCGCATACACATCTTTCGCTACGTCAAATTGCTCGTCAGATAGGCGCATCTCAAAGATCCGTGAGCAGAATCATCAAAAAGGAACTTAAGTTAAAATGTTTAAAGAAACATCGGGCGACAGAGTTGACTGAACGCAACAAAGAGTTACAGCTTTCCCGGGGCCAACATCTTTTGCTTCGCTTCCCAGAGCATAAAGTGAGTTTCGCATTTTTCACGGATGAAACTACCAATAGTCAGAAAGATCGAGTGTATGCATCTGTTGTCACCAGAAAAAGAAACATATATGATAATCGGTTGCTGCGAGCAAAACCAACGTTCAGCAAATCAGTAATGGTTTCTGTTGGTGTCTCATCACTTGGCCGCATTGGAATTCATTTTGTTCAACCTGCTATCAAGATAGATGGCGATTACTACCGCAACGAACAGTTGATGAAGTGCGTTCTTCCTGACATAAGGGAAATGTCATAATTCTTCATCTTCCAGCAAGACGGCGCTGCTAATTGTGCTAGAGATACAGTTACGCTGATCACTCAGGAGACACCTGAATTAATCGAACCAAATTTTTGGCCACGAAATAGTCCACATCTTAACCCCGTGGACTATGGGATTTGGGGCGTTTTGCAAGAGAATGTCTACCGAAAAAAAAAAATTGGCAACGTGGATGAGCTAAGAGGGCGGATAAGCAGGCATGGGATGAGCTAGAACAGCGCACAATTGACACGTCAGTGAAAAAGTGGCACACCTGGCTTCGCGCATGTGTTGATATATATATACACACACACAAAGTTTATAATGTTGGTGAAAATTGTGTGCATTATGTCTACAGCTGTATGAACTTCTTCCTTCTTCTTCCTCGTTCGTCCTGAAAAGGACGTTGGCTGCGTTATGTCTGTTTACACCGGAGCTGCGCCTTTCGGCCGACACATCTGACTTCAGCATGGCATTTTTTGGGACCGGGTTTCCCTTCCCTTTTCGATCTCTGCTCTCTCAGCGAGACTGCAATGATGCAGCCTGTTTCCAGGACTACCGCATGGAGGTGGAGTAAGGTCTTGGTCAGCTCTTGTTCGCTGACCCTGACGCAAGCAGTCAAGCTATGGGTCGCTGACTGCATTCTCTATTGCTGCATCTTTGGGTCCCAGCTGTATGAACAAGCACTGGAAATGACTTAAACAAGCGTTTTTAATTGATGTGGCTCTCACAAGTACTGCACTGATTGACTATTATGTACTGCCACAATGGACTTGTCAGTGTTAGCAGTGTAATGATTAATTTTCATAACTAGTGCCCCCACAATAGACTTGTCAGTGTTAGCAGTGTATGATTAATTGTCATAACGGGTGCCCCCACAATAGACTTGTCAGTGTGGGCAGTGTAATGATTAAATAAGTGTAATAAATTAAATTGTCATAATGGGTGCCCCCACAAAAGACTTGTCAGTGTTAACAATGTAATAATTAATTGTCATAACGGGTGCCCCCACAATAGAATTGTCAGTGTTAACAGTTTAATAATTAATTGTCATATTGGGTGCCCCCACAATAGACTTGTCAGTGTTAACAGTGTAATGATTAATTGTCATATTGGGTGCCCCCACAATAGACTTGTCAGTGTTAACAGTGTAATGATTAATTGTCATAACGGGTGCCCCCACAAAATGTCCGTTGTGTGACAAGATATCATCATCACCCTCGAGCTCCTCAAGAAGCACAGGACTTCAATAAACTTATGCCAAGTCTTCCTGTCATGTGACATCCGCTGAAAGTCTTTCCATGTTTTCTTCATTGTCTTGATGTTTGTCTCCAGTTCTCTTCTCCATGGGTGGTCTCCACTCTACCTCACTTACCTTGGAGATTCCTGGACAAGAACTACCTTGTAATGCTATCAAGTTTCGTCAATGTGTTGTTTGGTCTCCAGTCTACCTCACTTACCTTGGAGATTCCTGGACAAGAACTACCTTGTAATGCTATCAAGTTTCCTCAATGTGTTGTTTGGTCTCCACTCTACCTCACTTACCTTGGAGATTCCAGGACAAGAACTACCTTGTAATGCTATCAAGTTTCCTCAATGTGTGACTTATCCATCACAAGCATCTTCTTATTCTTATTATCTCCTGTCCCAGTGGCACTAGTCTGATTCTTGTCATCAGTGATCAGATATCCCTTCAATCCTACTTTATACAAGCAGCCATTTAAGATAATACAACTTAGAGGTTTCTTAATATTTCTTCAGCCATGGACCCACTTTTTTGATTATCCACTGTCAAAAACCAATACCACAGTTGACAGTGGATTCATGTCTTCACTGACGGATCTTCAGAAAAAGCAGTAAGGAAAGGAGGAGCAGGGATCAAAATGCTAATGGCAAACGCTCCAGAAATAGAACAGTCAAATGCTACTGGAGAACTCTCAACAAACTACAGGGCAGAGCTACAGACAATCCTAGAGGCTACAAAGATACTGGAGGAACAACGACTTAAAGGATCAAATATAGTCTTCTTATACGACTGCATGTCAATTCTTCAGACTATTCAAAATGAACCTGAAGATCTCTTAACAAGAACAGTCATAGAACACCTGAATCAGCAGTCCGCCAACAACAAAGTGTCACTGCAGTGGATTCCTGCACATTGTGGAATTGCAAGAAATGAGGCAGCCGACAGACTCGCTAAAGCAGGCACCCAGAAGGAACAGTTTCATTACAGTCTCACTGAAGGAAGCAAAGACACTTATCAAAAGAAAGTACAAAAATGCATGGAGCCAGAGAACAAGCAGCAATTACGCACAAGACCCCATTCTAAAGCTAGACAGAAAACTGCAAACCACCATTTTTAGGTTCCGCACAGGACACTGTAGACTAGAAGCCCATCTCCACAAAATTAAAGCTGCCCTAACTGACCAGTGCACATGCCATAATGACCCCCAGACTCCAGAACACGTTCTACAAACATGCCCTCTCTTTGGTGACTTGAGAGCTCCAACCTGGCCCCAGGAGACGAAAATGGAAGAGAAACTGTGGGGCTGAAACTCCTACTGACGATTGGATTCATGGAGGCAACTCATCTCCTTGTTTAGACTTGGCCGAGCATAGGAAACTGATTGCAGAAGAAAAAGAAGATTGTCAGCTAAAGGCCAAAGATCCCTTAGACAAAATGTACATATACATAAATACAATTTTTGCATAAAAATGTTACATTTTGTTACAAAGAAAAATTATTAAGGTTACATACAGTCATAATGAAATGTAAAAAAAAAGTATATATTTTCTTACGTGTAAAAATCTATCATAATTTTCCAGAGTAAAATAAAATAAAGAAATTTTAAGGACATGTACAGCCCAACCAAGTGCCTCATGGACCACCGGTTAAGAAACCCTGATATAACCATAATTTACTTTACATTTAGCCAAATTATTTGAGCTGACAGCACATAAAATGAGATTACAACCAGGGCATATGGTGACTAACCATTACCATAAGTAATTGTATGAATGTACACAGCCATCCCATGTACACACCCATCTCATGTACACATTTCTAATAATGAAAGGAGGAAATGAGATCAAAATCAGAACAACATGTTTTAAAACAAACAAAATGTAAATGTAGATCCATAGCAGATACTGCTGTAGGGGAGTGGAGTGTTAGAGACTTCATCATACTATTTCCAGCGTTATGAGTTTAGCTGACCAGTTCCTGCCCTTGCTGCCTTTTCCTTCCCTAAATCAAGAGCACAGTCTGGTGCTCATTTATAGCTGGGTAGATGAGCATGATGACACCAGGTTTAGAACCCTGTACCTTCAGCCGGGAAGAGTTGATTGTAGAGGAAGACAGTGCTGTAAGTGGGAATTAACATCTAGCGATAGACAGGAAAGATTTTCAGAGTGCACCATCAAGACAAGAGATAGAAGATGGAGATATATTCAATGCTAAGATGGCAGTTGATAGATCAAATTGGATACCTCCAGGGGAAAAAATGCCAAACACTTCTGCATATTATGAAATGGATTATTGCTTTCATCTGCTAAAATGTTAATAAAAACAAAACAAAAAAATTACGTGAAACAACAATTAAAAAAAAAAATAACGGACATAAAACTGCCTCAGAGTACTTTGAAATTCAGCTGTGTGCCTTAATTCATGGGTTGGCAATGTGCAGACCTACTAGTAGGTACCATAAACTGATTTTTCATATTTGTTAAATTCACAATTCAATGAAATATTTAGAAAGTTCATTTAAAAAATTAAAAAAAAATTAACATCATCAAAATCGGTCTATAAATAAAATAGTTATGAATTTTTATATTATTTTTCGACTTAGATATTTTATCGCTACGTCTGAAAATGAAAATGAGCCATCTTTGACATCACCAAAGGATCACAAATTACATATATAAGCACATATAAGATGATGTTTGTGTTAAATACTACTTGTAATTGTGAGAAATTAAGAAATGGAAGGCCAATATGCTCTTTTCAAATTTTAAGAAAATCATGTGTTTTTGGTTACAAAATCAGCACGACAAATAATTTTAAAGTGTCAATGCTCAAAATCTATGCACTGTAGACACTCAGTATCTATGACATCCAATGTCATAGTCACACTAAGTAAGCCCACTTTGTTTCTAAACATGTCACATTATTCTGAACAAGGTTATTATGAGTTAAAAATGACAAGAAAGCCACACAAAAAATATAAAAAAATAAATCGATTTCCGGAGAAACCGCTCAATTCGTCAAGATTTCTACATGTTTACAAAGAACAAACTCCGCCTATGCCGGTCCCAAGCCTGGATGAAAAAGGAGGAGGGCAGCCTGCATGGAGGCCGTAAGGAGGCAGCCCCTCCACTATGCAAAGGCACAACAGGCCAATCACCTGTTTGCTTTAAATCAAGATTAAGCGAAATATAAGAGAGAAAACCGGACTGATTCTAAAGACGACAAACTGGCACGGACTACGTACTACGACTTATGGAACATGGAACACAAGAAGTATAAATGGGAAGGAAGAGGAGCTGGTGGAAGAGATCAGGAAAGCAAAACTAGAAATCCTGGCTATAACTGAAACGAAGAAAAAAGGACAAGGAGTCATGGATCTCGATGGCAACACGCTGCTCTACAGTGGTGTACCCATATCTGAAAGAGCTAAAGGGGGCGTGGGTTGCATTGTGGCCTCAAATCAAAAAGATAGTATCAAGGGATGGAAATTTGTCTCGGAGCGCATTATGGTTGTACAACTAAAAGAAGGAGAAACCATAGTCAACCTGGTCATAGTGTATGGACCAAATGAGGATGAGAGAGCAGAGGTCAAGGAGGAATTCTTCGAGCTGCTTCAAAAGACAGTGGATGACTGCCTAGATGAAGTTATCATGCTCGGAGATTTCAATGCCAGAAATGGAAATGACCATGCTAGATGGGGTGGAGTAATCGGAAGATATGGAGAAGACACTCTCAATGACAATGGAAAGCGACTCCTTAGATTCTGCAGTGAGCAGAATCTGATCATTTCAAACACAAAGTTCCCCCATAAGCGCATACGTGCATACACTAGATGTGAACCAACAAAGAATGAGAAGTCAGTGATCGACTATGCCATAGTTAGGAGGAACTCATTCAAATATGTCCGGGATGCTAGAGTCTGGAGGGGGCCAGAGATTGGAAGTGATCACTACCTGCTTACAATCAAGAGAACAACTGAAAGAGTTGCACAGCCTAGGAACTGCCCAACATCATGCAAGAAACAAAGTAAACGAAAGGGAGAAATGAGCATTAAGACCTACAAGTTGAGAGAGCCAGAAATTAAGACCAGATATCAGGGGCTTATAGCTACAGTGGTGAGAAACACAGAAGAACAACCTGATGACTTGGAAACCCTCTGGCTTAAATTCAAGGACATCACAAAGACAGCTGCTGCAGAAGCATGTGGTGAAGTCCGACTTGGGAACACGAGAAAGAGGACATCTTGGTGGACAGAGGAAGTCAAAGAGAAAATAAGAGAGAAGGAAATGGCATGGAAACAATACTTACGAGCTAAAAACACAGCAGGACAAATAGAGAAATATAGAGAATATGTGACACTCAGAACAGAAGCAAAGAACAAGGTGCTAGCAGCAAAACAAAAGTCTGGGAAGAATTTGGAGAAAAGCTAGAAAAAGATGTGCAAGAAAACCAGAAATTGTTCTATAAGACCCTAAAGAACACGAGGAAGGAAAAACAATGCTCTCTCAAATTTAAAAAGGACAAGCAAGGCAAATTGCTTACTGCCCCGAAGGAGGTAATGGAAAGAATATTTCTCAAAACTCCTTGATGGTGAGTGTAGTGGATTTTGATGGTATTGTATGGTGGTGTTATCACCTAGTGTGATGCGTGAGGTCAGCTGTGAAGGCTCCTGAGATAATTGTAGCTGTGAATATACAGAAGGCCCTTTCGTGCTACCACTTTATGACCTCACACATATCTTTTTTTACTAATGAATGTGGCTACGTTAAAATCTAGGGTACTGAATGCAATGTGTTGTATGGACATATACAAACACACACAGATATTAATTAAGTCTAGTACTATCAATAAAATTTATAACACAATGAACTAAATTCAGCTGGTTAAATTTAGAATAGAAAATCTTTTTTTTTTAATTTATTTGTTCTGAACCAAGGTTTTATTTTGGCCAGAACTTATGCAAAGATTTTGAAATTTATGAATGAATGGCATGAATAAATGGCATGATAAATGAAAGATGTTTACATATGCAATCGTCAAGATTAATTATAGTATTACTGTTCGTAATGTTAATTTTTCTGGGAAAACTATGAATGGATGTGCTGTTGGGGTGGCTTCATCCCTCCCTGTTTATGCCTACAAAACATTGTCCATTAATGATGGAAGGAAATGGGATGCTTCAGTAGTAAATTCTCTTGGGTGCTAGTTTTATGAAGTTGGTGTAGGTTCAGCAGGCCAGCTAGCCTACTTAACTTTAATAGATTTGTTCTGGTGCTGGAATCTGATGGCCCCACCTCTCCGTGCTTGAGCAATACAAAGATGTTCTGCCGAAATGTACACTGCACGGGTCCTCACTTCAATTATTAATCAGCATTTGACACCACCTTAGTGTCAAGATCGAACTCACAGCTCTGAAATAAAGTATTGGTTTTTGCTCAGAACCTTACCTAATAAGCCACCTCTACACATAACACATTACAATAACACCACATAAACAGGGTCAGTTCTCTCTGACCAGACAGCACATCTTACCTAGTTGGTTTCGCATAGGGTAAGTTTCCCCAGTCTACAGATTCTGAAATAGGTGCATTATCTCACTGCCATACAATAGGATAAGTGATATGATTCACTGTTCTCAACACTTGATCACCCCTTCCTAAACCTTGCTGTAGTTTATATTTTGTTTGTCCCTAGACCCTGATCTAGGGCGGGGGGTCCAGAGCGAATCCTTACTTGTTTGTAAGGCTAGATTTCGATATGGCAGTATCAAATCACTCGAAACCTTAACAATATTCAAAACATGCAAAGAAATAATTTCAATCTTACCAGATTATGAATAAAGAACACAGAAATGCTAGCAAAACTCAGCTGAGCTGCTGGCTATAGTATGGCGTCCCTGAACTTATTTCACTTTATTTCATTTGGAAATCACCACACTTGAATTTTACTGTGTCTATCACTGGACAACTATTGAGGAATGGCCCCAAATGCGCGTCTGAGCGCCGATAATATGATTGTCTGTGGCCAATCAATGCCTTGGTTTTTTTTTTACATTCAAATTTCCTACACTAAAGTCATTTCAGTCATGCTTCAGTCAAGTATGGATTTTTATCTGTTAGTCTGTCCGTCTCTACTTGCGTTTTCACAAAAACGTACTTGATTTTTGAACCAACCTTTCTCTCCCCTCCAAAATTTTGTCGTTAAAAGTTATTTTTAGACACAGCTCCCACCAATATCCCTTCTCTTCCATGCTAATTAGATTAGAACACCTGCGTCTCAAGGTCGCGATTTTTTTGTGCAAATAGCGACACTTTTGATTCAATGCAGTCTTTCGCTGCTGTGAACAACACTGTCTTTTGTCATTATCTTCATTATTATCTATCCGTCTGTAAAATTAAAAACATATTATTTCAATGCTCAGAATGGGCCATCCGGCCAGCTAATTTTTATATTCCTAACATTAATATTAAGAAAAAGTTACTTTTTAAATTTTGTAATATTTCAAGCATCTGCGTTTAGCCGCTGAATTCAAATCAAAGGCTTGGTATCGCAAAAGCGTCCGTTTTCGTACCTCGTGTCAATTTGGGGACGTGAATTTTTACTTTTCCCCCCCCTCCCAATTGCGTCTCCTTAGCCTTGCTAGTCTCACGCAAGTTTTCAGTCATATTTTTTTCCTTTTGATCTGCCGTTCAATTTTTATGGAGGGTGATGACCCGCGGTCAGGGCGATCATGTACTATCAGCAGCTTACGCATTATGTTTTTATCCTTACATTTTATCCTTTGGAGATATTTTTACGTTGTATCACTTGTTAATTTTATGACACATCTCCCCACTTGAAAACATGCCTACGGCAAGTTCTAAAACCAGTGATACACATAGATAAAATCTCTCCTCCCGTCTGCCATTACTCTAATTTTGATCACAGGGGTGCCGACTGAGGAAATCTGCACCGACATTCAATTTGCCTGGGATATATTGGATACTAAACTGATAAGGTTGAAGTAATAAAGACCACCTCAGCAATCTTGCGTTTTCATGCTTAGCCTGAGATAAGAATACGAGAGGCTGATGGTCCGTCTCCACCACAAATGTCCTACCATACAGATAGATTTGAAACTTCTTTATTGCCCAGATTAACGCTAAACATTCTTTTTCGCTTGTGGAGTATCCTTGTTCCGCCTTATTCAATTTGCGGCTTGCATAAGCGACTGGTTTCAGTTCCCCATCAGGTGAAGATGATCTTTGCAACAAAGCCCCTCCGAGTCCTACATTACTTGCATCGGTTCTTAAGACAAAGTCCTGTGTCAAATCAGGCAGTTTGAGAATAGGCCTGCTAGTGAGTTTTTCCTTTAACTCTTGGAACGCTAGTTCACATTGTGCAGTCCAAATAATTTTATCTGGAAGTCCCTTGCGAGTCAGATCAGTCAGAGGAGCACAAATAGCGTTAAAATTTTTGATGTATTTCTGATAAAATCCGCATAACGACACGAATGATCGCACGTCCTTTTTTGTTTGTGGCCTAGGTGCTCTCTGCAGTTTTTCCAAGTTCTTAGGATCAGGGGTCATGTTACCCTGATATACAGTGTGTCCCAAGAATTCCAACTCTTTGCATCCAATACAACATTTTGTTGGCCTAGCAGTTAAGTTCGCCTCCCGAAGTCTATTAAATAACATCTCTAGAGCTTCAATGTGTTCTTCAAATGTCTCTGTGGCGACGAGAATATCATCCATGAAATTCGTGATACATGGGTTATTCAGGGGATCCAACAATTTGCGCATCATCCTTGAAAAATACACTCGGAGCATTTTTCAGTCCGAATGGTAGCATATTGAATTCATAATGTCCATCCGAAGTGCTAAAAGCCAAATAAGGTCTCACTTCAGGCTTCACTGGGATCTGGTAATATCCTTTACTAAGATCCACCTTTGAAAAGTATTTTGCCTTGTTCAGTCTGGCAAATAACTGTTTTGTGTCTGGTAATGGATCCACTTGTCCTTCTGTGACAGCATTCAGTTTCCTGTAATCTATGCACAGTCTGTGTTCCCCAGACGGTTTTCTCAACAAAACGACACTAGAACTAAAAGATGATTCACTGTGCGAAATAATCCCCTCCTTCAGCAAATAATCTATTTCTTCCTTCAATGCCTTATCCTTCGCAAACGGAATAGAATAGGCTCTCATACAGATTGGGTTTGAGTCTACCAGTTTCATGTCATACTGTAGCAAATTTGTATGGCCTGGTTTATCTGTTAGTACATCTGTATGTTCCTCCAGAACCTGTTGAACTCTCTCCCTCTGGTTTTTAGTCAGGTGCTTACTGACTTTTACCTGTGCTGCTGTTTCACAAGGATGTAATGGGTATTCATGTGAGGTGAGTGGTTCCTTTTGCATCTGGGTTGCAATAGCCAAGGTCAATAAGGGGGTGCTTTCCTGGAGTGGTCTGTCCAGATACTTCTTTAATAAGTTTACATGATAAACTTTCTCCTTCCCCTTTTTGTCAATTTTATAGTTTGTTCTAGACACCTTCTCTAGAACCGTATATGGACCTTGCCAACCAATTTGTAATTTATTCTGGCTACCGGGTAGTAGAAGCAGCACCTTCTCTCCCACAGCTAGTTCTCGGTCCTTTGCCTTCCTATTAAAATATGCTGCATGTTTCTTCCTGGCTTGTTTCAAATTATCATTTGCCAGTTTCCATCCAGCTTTCAAACGAGTGGTCAGTTCGTTCACGTATTGATAAGATGAGGTAACAGGTTCTTCCGCCTTCTCATCCGTCCAGGTCCTTAATAAAGCTACATCTGGATCTTTAATTTATCATACTTATTTTTCATGGAACCCATCGGTTCCCGTCCCTTAGAAGCTTTATAATGAGGACTTTTCTTCCTAGAATCATCACTCACAAATCGACCACTACCAATTTTTTTCTGGGGTTTGTCTCCCCACTTTAGATTGCTTATGAGAGATCTTCGCTCTCTTGTCTGTTCTTCCAGTTTATATAAGTCTGACCGAGGGATTGTCATCTTATCCTGGGTAAAATTTCTTCTTTGTACTTTTCGCATAGTGGCCATGTTAATCCATTCAAGTGAAGACTGGGTGTGAAAAGGGGGCTCCCATTCCACTTTGTCTACCCGAGTATAATTAGTTTTCCTTTCAGGCCTAAAGTTGCCCCGTGGCGTTTCTAGGTCCTGCACATATTTTCCCTTTGTGGGTGTTCCCTCATGAAATACGCCACATGCTTCTACAAAGTTTTCAACATCGACATTTACGTCGGGCCAATAGTATTTTCGAGCAATCTTTTGGCAGATGGTACCGACTTTCTCATGGTCACCATCTTTTCCAACATGTAAGCTCCTTATTAAGTTTGCCCTATATATCTTGGGAAGAACTAACTGTCCGTGACCAGTGGATCTAGTTCCTGTCTTCCTGTATAATAGTCTGTTCTTCACAAAGTACTCTCCCTTGCTTGGAGGTGTGTGGCGTTTGGGCAATTTTTTAAAACATGGCTTGAGTGTCCTATCCTCAGCCTGCGCCTTTCTCATCTCCTCTGGATGAGCATTTATAGGTTCACCTTCTTCCTCCTTCTTCTGTGACCTGGTCTGCACTGTCGCCATGATCACAGGTTTCTCGGGATTCCCCAAGAAGACGTATCTACACCCCAATATCAGAGGGTAGATGGGTTCATCTATCACTGCTGCTCTGATTTCTCCTTCCACATAGCGAGTTTTCACCGTTATCCTTGCGATGGGAAGTGTCATGAGTGGTATGTCCTTAGTCGCCCCTTGTATTTCCACTGTTTCTGTGGTATACTGACTTGGGTCCACTAGGCTAGACTTCACAACTGAATCATAATCCAAACCTGTATCATAAAGGCACCTTATGGTGACCCCATTACAAATAACATCCTCACAAACTGGGGGGTGATAAGGTTCCTGTTGTCCATTAGGATTAACCTTTAATCTTTGCGTCCCCGACTTCATTGCAGCAATGTTTGAAGGTTTCCTTCTACAAAATTCGGTGTTATGGTTATCTTTCTTGCACCATTTACACCATCTTTTTCCTTGGTTCAACGGTTTTCTTTCATTGAACTTTTGGTCATTGAACTGTGAGTTTCTGTCGCGATAGTCATTTCTTGGCCGCTCAAAGTTTGTCCTACTTTTATTTCCCTGCTCTCTATTATCAAATTTATTAAATTGCTGTGGAGCTTTAAAATTGTCTATGTGCTTCTTTTTAGCACCACTTACCTCTGCCTGGGCTGCCTGATACCTCTCAGCGACATTTAAAACCTCTCCCAACTTCTCTGCACCTTGTTCCATGAGAAATTTTCTCATGTCTGGAGCCATGGACTCTCTCAATTGCTCAATCATGATCATTTCTTTAAGATCTTGGGTCTTCCCCAGAGCAGTCCATTTCTCCAAATAGGTTTCCAGTCTAGCAGAGAATTGGTGGTATGTCTCCCCAGACAACAGTTTGGCATTTCTAAATTTCTTACGATAAAATTCACCATTCTTCTCGTACCTTAATAACAAAGCCTGCTTTAACATGTCATAATTGTCTTGGTCTTCCCTGTTCATTTTAGCAAAGACTTCATAAGAAGTACCTCTCAGTCCCTGTGATAGCTTTAAACTCCACCTCTCTCTCTCTAACCCATATGTAGTAGCTAATAACTCAAAACGTCCTAGGTACCCCTCTATGTCATCATCTTTTTCAACAAAATGGTCTAAATGAAACCCCATAGCTGAGTTTGAGGCTCCCAGACTAGGCGTAGCATCTGAGGCAAAAGGGCTGGCACCATTTTCAGGAGCCTGGCCTTGTAATTCCAGCTCCCTTAGTCGTAATTCGTGCTCCCTTTGCAACCTTCTATCTTCTGCCTCCCTTTCGGCCTTTTTATCTTCTGCCTCCCTTTCGGCCTTTTTATCTTCTGCCTCCCTTTCGGCAGTCAATCTTTTTTCTTCTGCCTCCCTTTCGGCCTTTTTATCTTCTGCCTCCCTTTGCTGTCGTTTTTCTTCTGCCTCAATCTGCAGCCTCTTGGTCTCAGCCTCTAACCTCTTCTCTTCAGCCAACCTTTCAGACTCTAATTTTCTTTCAGCCTCTTTTTCTAATCTCCTTTCTTCCCGTTCAATATACTTATCACATTCAGCCGTTACGTATTGAATTAAAATCTGACCATCCATTCCCATCTCCTTTGCGGTCAGCACAGCAGCTGATCGGAATTTTGCTAGCTCCGCCATACTTTTTAGACAATATAATAATATACAAGATAACTCTCTAACCAGTAAATACAATAAGTACTTCTTATGACTATAGTCTAACTAATTCTAACTAACCAGTTAACTAATTAATTATTACTGGCTGTGAAGATTCACCAACTTCTAATTGCCCTTTTAATTTAAAGGGACACTTTTAATTTTAAGGGAATTTTACAATTTTGTTCCCCTAATTTTATTTCTCCCACCAGGAGATCCTTATATTACTGTTTATGCTAATTATCCCGGACGAGCCCCCAATATATGTAGTGGATTTTGATGGTATTGTATGGTGGTGTTATCACCTAGTGTGATGCGTGAGGTCAGCTGTGAAGGCTCCTGAGATAATTGTAGCTGTGAATATACAGAAGGCCCTTTCGTGCTACCACTTTATGACCTCACACATATCTTTTTTTACTAATGAATGTGGCTACGTTAAAATCTAGGGTACTGAATGCAATGTGTTGTATGGACATATACAAACACACACAGATATTAATTAAGTCTAGTACTATCAATAAAATTTATAACACAATGAACTAAATTCAGCTGGTTAAATTTAGAATAGAAAATCTTTTTTTTTAAATTTATTTGTTCTGAACCAAGGTTTTATTTTGGCCAGAACTTATGCAAAGATTTTGAAATTTATGAATGAATGGCATGAATAAATGGCATGATAAATGAAAGATGTTTACATATGCAATCTTCAAGATTAATTATAGTATTACTGTTCGAAATGTTAATTTTTCTGGGAAAACTATGAATGGATGTGCTGTTGGGGTGGCTTCATCCCTCCCTGTTTATGCCTACAAAAACATTGTCCATTAATGATGGAAGGAAATGGGATGCTTCAGTAGTAAATTCTCTTGGGTGCTAGTTTTATGAAGTTGGTGTAGGTTCAGCAGGCCAGCTAGCCTACTTAACTTTAATAGATTTGTTCTGGTGCTGGAATCTGATGGCCCCACCTCTCCGTGCTTGAGCAATACAAAGATGTTCTGCCGAAATGTACACTGCACGGGTCCTCACTTCAATTATTAATCAGCATTTGACACCACCTTAGTGTCAAGATCGAACTCACAGCTCTGAAATAAAGTATTGGTTTTTGCTCAGAACCTTACCTAATAAGCCACCTCTACACATAACACATTACAATAACACCACATAAACAGGGTCAGTTCTCTCTGACCAGACAGCACATCTTACCTAGTTGGTTTCGCATAGGGTAAGTTTCCCCAGTCTACAGATTCTGAAATAGGTGCATTATCTCACTGCCATACAATAGGATAAGTGATATGATTCACTGTTCTCAACACTTGATCACCCCTTCCTAAACCTTGCTGTAGTTTATATTTTGTTTGTCCCTAGACCCTGATCTAGGGCGGGGGGGTCCAGAGCAAATCCTTACTTGTTTGTAAGGCTAGATTTCGATATGGCAGTATCAAATCACTCGAAACCTTAAACAATATTCAAAACATGCAAAGAAATAATTTCAATCTTACCAGATTATGAATAAAGAACACAGAAATGCTAGCAAAACTCAGCTGAGCTGCTGGCTATAGTATGGCGTCCCTGAACTTATTTCACTTTATTTCATTTGGAAATCACCACACTTGAAATTTACTGTGTCTATCACTGGACAACTATTGAGGAATGGCCCCAAATGCGCGTCTGAGCGCCGATAATATGATTGTCTGTGGCCAATCAATGCCTTTTTTTTTTTTAAATTCAAATTTCCTACACTAAAGTCATTTCAGTCATGCTTCAGTCAAGTATGGATTTTTATCTGTTAGTCTGTCCGTCTCTACTTGCGTTTTCACAAAAACGTACTTGATTTTTGAACCAACCTTTCTCTCCCCTCCAAAATTTTGTCGTTAAAAGTTATTTTTAGACACAGCTCCCACCAATATCCCTTCTCTTCCATGCTAATTAGATTAGAACACCTGCGTCTCAAGGTCGCGATTTTTTTGTGCAAATAGCGACACTTTTGATTCAATGCAGTCTTTCGCTGCTGTGAACAACACTGTCTTTTGTCATTATCTTCATTATTATCTATCCGTCTGTAAAATTAAAAACATATTATTTCACTGCTCAGAATGGGCCATCCGGCCAGCTAATTTTTATATTCCTAACATTAATATTAAGAAAAAGTTACTTTTTAAATTTTGTAATATTTCAAGCATCTGCGTTTAGCCGCTGAATTCAAATCAAAGGCTTGGTATCGCAAAAGCGTCCGTTTTCGTACCTCGTGTCAATTTGGGGACGTGAATTTTTACTTCCCCCCCCCCTCCCCCCCACCCCCCCCCCCCCTCCCAATTGCGTCTCCTTAGCCTTGCTAGTCTCACGCAAGTTTTCAGTCATATTTTTTTCCTTTTGATCCGCTGTTCAATTTTTATGGAGGGTGATGACCCGCGGTCAGGGCGATCATGTACTATCAGCAGCTTACGCATTATGTTTTTATCCTTACATTTTATCCTTTGGAGATATTTTTACGTTGTATCACTTGTTAATTTTATGACAGTGAGCAAGGTCAAGCATCAGAAATGATAACCACTAGCATAGAAGAGAAAACCAATGGTGGTGAAGATAACATAAAGATGGAAGAACTGAAGGCAGCACTGGAGAAAATCAAGATGGGCAAAGCAGCAGGGCATGATGGTATAACACCAGAAATGGTTAAGTACATGGGAGCATCAGGCGACCTATTACTCATAAGGGTCCTACAGGCAGCATGGTGCAACATGGCCATACCAAAGGATTGGGAGATTGCCATCATGACATCGATTTTCAAAAAGGGTGACATTCGACATTGTGGAAACCACAGAGGCATGTCCCTTCTCAGCGTCCCTGGTAAAATCTACTCTAGAATCCTAGAGCAGAGACTCCGATGCCTAGCTGAGCCACAATTGGATGAAGTCCAGTGCGGATTCCGAGCAAACTGAACAAGTCTTGCAGAAATTATGTGATGACAGCAAACTATAAGTCAGAAGAGTTCAGGACCACCACTGGTGTAAGACATGGTGATATCCTGTCACCTTATCTTTTCATACTCCTCATGGACGATGTCATCAAGGCATGTAAGGAGAGAACAAAAAAGTATTCAGTGGGGTACTGGAAGATGAGACAGGTCTGTATTTCAGAGCTAGCATTTGCTGATGATGTTGTCCTGATTGCTAAATCAAAGACACATCTCCAATCCAATCTGCAAGTCTGGAAGGAAGAGCTGGAGAAGAGAGGGATGGTCATAAGCAGCTCTAAAACAAAATCCATGGTGATATCACGAGAACACATCAGATTAAGTTGGGAGAACAGGTCCTGGAGCAGGTCGACCACTTTAAATATCTCGGAGCTATTTTAGACCGAAAGGGAGTCATCAAAGAAGAGTTGGCCGCTCGAAAAGCAGCGGCTGGGAGACTTTTTCAGGCCATAAATCGAGGATTCCTCAGCAAGAAAGAGGTTGGTAAGAAAACGAAGATGGCTGTATACCGCTCCACCTATGTCCCAGTCTTGACATATGGGTGCGAGTCATGGACAATGACTACAACCCACAAAAGCCAGATCCAAACCTCAGAAATGAGGTATCTGAGGAAGGTGGTTGAAGTAACAAGAAGAGACATGGTCCGCAACCAGACGATACGTCAAGGCCTAAAATGCCACCCGCTGCAGACCCAAGTAGAACAGTCCCAACTAAGATGGTTTGGCCATGTCTGCAGAATGGGAGAAGATCAGCTAACATGACAAGCATGGGAAGCAAAGAGCCAGGGATCCAAACCCCCAGGACGACCGAGAGTCCGCTGGGAGGACAACATTAGACAATCTTTGAAGGACCGAGGACTGGAATGGAACCAGGCCAGGAAGAAGACAGCTGATATAATAGTCTGGCGCTCTCTCTTCCAAACCTCTACACCTCACGGTAGATGGGGAACGACTAAGTAAGTAAGTAAGTTACAAAGAACAGAAAAAATTTACTAATGGAAGTTACAGTAATGATCCATGTATCATTTTTAAGCCTTTTTCAAGCACTTTCCAACAGTACAGAAATAAGTAGAATTACTTTGATTTGTTATGCAAATTATAGGCTCAAAAATGCCTTGTTTGAAGAAAATTAAAAATGTTTCATATTTATTTTCACCCACAAAATTGAAAAAAAAGAACCATTTAATTTATATTTATATATCATACATCATTTTAGAGCCTTTTTACAGCTCTTTGCAATGGAATTCAAATAAACTTTGTTTATCTGGCATATTCTGTTATGTGGCACATATTAGAAATGTCTTATTATTCCCAATCTCGTTAAGAAAGAATCCTACAGTACCGGTATAATACATGTATAGCTTATTCAATATCGCTTTCTGTCCCTGTAACAAATACATGTACTCCTATGTAGATGGGCCTAGTCTATAGTATGAATAAATATAATATAAATAACACTGGAAAAAAGAACTAGTATATCGAGATTCTAAATTCTAGGTCCTAAATAACATTAATTCATAAAGCCAGTGCATAAATAAATAATCTATTCAGCAGATGAAAGCAACTGTCGCGACTGCTTACATTGAATGAGGTCACCAAATTGACTGAGTTTTTGAGCGGTTGTGACATTAATCGTGATTAAAGAGTACCGGTATCTAAATACCACATTCAATGTGAACGATACTTTTGAAACTCTGCCAACGTTATTAAAATCACCCTCAAATAATTAAATTGTCAAAACAAAAGCTAAATCGAACAAATGACATTTTGGCTGTTCCAACCTTGAATCTTCTACCTGCACTCCCCTTGCTAATCGTAGAAATCTTCTTAGTTTTATTGTAGTTATCACAGCCGTACTTATTTCTGTATCAATTAAATGTTATCAATTTTCAAAAATATATATTAACTTACGCTGGTAGTTTCTCTCATTCGTTTTCTCTGTAGAATCTGCCCGATAGTTTCTCTTACTCGCATCATGCTGCGGGGGGGGGGGGGGGGGGGGGGGGGGGGGGGGGGTTGATCTTTCTGGTGCAACAGCAATCATGACTGGACACAAGCGAACAATACTTGTTGGGTTGCTCGTATTTCGTGAAAGCTTGCACTTTCAACAAATCTCAGAAAACGATAAAAATTTGCCCAAATGTAGTAGAATAGATGGCAAATCTATAGATTAAGATACTCTTGGATCCGGCTCTCGAAAGCACAATTAAAAAGACAACTTTGTCATTACTTATAAATGTGTGCAACTAATTCAAAATCAATCGGGGTAGTTTTTATACAAAATGAGGACCAATCACTCTTATTTCCATTGATCATAAATTTGGATAGAATAGGTCGTTGTTGATATAGCACCGAGTGTTTGAATGACGTGCGAGTAACTCCAGAGCTCACCCGACACCGGCGCATCGAAAAACCCGATATACTGATGTTTTTTGTTGCAATTTTTCTATCATTTACAAAAAACATTCTGTTTTCAAATATACATTTTTAATATACATTACCTTGTGTCAATTTTTTTTCATTACATACAAAGATGCAAGAGCAGCAAAACAACAGAGAAGACATAGTCAGGACCATTAAAGTGTATGGCAACTGGTGTGGATTTTTGCTCAGCGATGTCATTCAAGTGCTGGCTGAATCTGTCCCCAAGTCCTTTGCCTGTTTGGCTAATATAGGTTTTGCAGCAACGTTTACATATGATCGTGTAAATGACATTGCGCGACTCACACGTGAAGCTACTGGTGATGGTGTACGTAGCCTCATGAAAAGACACTTTGTGGGTTGAGATGACATACTTGCACGTGTTGCATCGTGTCCGACCACAGGGTAGTGTGCCAAACTGAGTGGCATTCTCCTTTGGAAGACGGCTGCGAACAAGAAGATCCTTCAAGTTCTTGTCGCGTCTATATGCCACCAAAGGTGCTTCACCGAAAACTTCCTGGGTCACAGACTCTGCTTGGACGATAGGGAGATGGCGGAAAAGGATATGTTTGACTGCAGTACTGTGAGAGTGATAGGTCAAGATCAATTTGACTCTATCCGAAGTGGGTTTATAGTGAGGTTTGTGGGCCTCCTGACGAGAGATGGGGAGCACACGTTGGAGGGCAGAGGTGAGAACATGTTCCGGATAAAGTCTGCTACGGAAGAAATCAAACATCTCATTGGCTCGGAAGTGGAAGTCATCATCGTCTAGGCACAAACGGCGGAGGCGGAGAAGTTGTGAGAATGGAAGGGAGTCACGACAAGCCCGAGGATGAGAAGAGGTATACAAAAGGTAGCTATGGGCATCTGTCGGCTTGTAGTACACCGAGGTATTAAGGCCGGAAGGCGTGATAGTAATAGTAATGTCAAGAAAGTTGACAGATACTGTGGAGATGAGGGAGGTGAACTTGATGGTGGGGTGGAAGTGGTTGACAAAGTTGATGAAGCGGGATAAATCAGTATCGGACATAGCCTATCTGTGAGACCAATGCCATCATCGATAAATCTGCGGAAAAACCCGGGGAAAGGACCGGAGTATTGTTTCCATATCTGATGCTCCAAGTGGCCCATGAACAGGGAGGCATAGCTAGGACCCATCTGCGTTCCCATGGCAACACCACTAACTTGGTCGAAAAACTGACCATTGAATTCAAAGGAATTAAGTTGAAGGACCAGTTCAGCAAGACGGAGAAGAGTGTCAGTGGATATAGAAGGACAAGTGCGTTGGTCAAGAAAAAACCGAAGAGCTCGGAGACCATCAGAGTGGGGAATAGAGGTATACAGAGAACAGACGTCTAACAAGAAAAGGCGGTAGGAGCGGTCTGCTGAGAGTCGGATAGAGGAGAAAGTTAAAAGAGCATGATTATTGTCTTTGACAAAGGAGGGAAGATTCTCACCAATAGACTGGAAAATGCTATCTAGGAAGTCAGAAATGTGTTCAGTAGGACAGGAACAGGCCGAGACAATAGGTCTGCCAGGGTTGTCGATCTTGTGAATTTTAGGGAGCATGTAGAATACAGGCTTGCCCAAAGAACTATCATGAATCCTAAGATGAGATGCGTGGGGAGGAAGAGCATTACTGGTGATGAGCTGTTTAATAGTGTTGTGTACAATGCGATTGTTGGAGACAGTTGCATCGCTGGTCCTGGGCCTGTAAAAAGAACCATTGGTCAACTGGTAATTATGATATTTCTGATGCAGTGTTTTCGATGGATACTCATTTTCACTTTCAAATGGAGCGATAAAATTTCTAAGTCGAAATATAAAGAAAAATTCATAACGATTTTGATGATGTTATTTTTTTAATTTTGTAGTTTTTTTATATATTTTCTAAATATCTGATATTTTCAAATATGAAAAATCAGTGTGTGGTACCTACTTGCTGAGATGCATGAAGCATTTCTGGAGTCATCTTTAATTGACCACCAGCTATACACAATGCTACAATATACATATGTGGAAGTGAACCTCTGTGATGATAATTACACCCTCAATGATCCTTGAAATCATTCACACACTTCAGGGATTCCCTCTGTGGTGAAACGTGTTGAGAACTTAGCATTGCACACTAAGCTTTGATCCCCAGACGTGATTCTTTAGCTTTGACTATGGAACCACTGATAAGCAGGGGAACTGATAAATGGCTCTGTGCAGGATGTGACCATTCCTTGGGAAAGTCTAGAACCAGAGCACAGTATTTTAGCTCTGCATAGTTGGACAGCCCTCTTGGATGGCAGGGAATGCAAAGTATGCCACACACTTCTTACTCCTAGCTTGGGACAGCTATGTGACTATCCTTTAAATGCAAGCTAAGGTGGAGAAACTGGAGCTCATGACTTTAACTCAACATGTTTCGGAATGGCAGAAAAGCCACAAGAAATGCCTAGATAGTAGATCTTCAGTGTTACCAAAGAGTATTGAATTTGCTATTGGCTTCAAAAGAGTGGGAAGCTCTGCAGCCCTATTAAACAACAACAAATCTGGTTGCAATTTCAGTTGACATAACAAAATACTTTTTTCACTACCGCTTTGAAAAATGTCAACAGGAAGTGATCAAATAATTTAAACCATCAAGATAATTTGTGAATAGAGGGCTGAAGAATAATGAATGAGTAAACTTGCATTACAAACATCACGCTTACAAATTGTGTAAGGTAAACATCACATACATTTTCTCTGATATATGTCTAGTGTGTAGTTTTAGAATACTGACTTGAGTAAACTCAACACCACAAACATTGCACTTTCAAATTGTCTCTCATGTATGTTTTGTAAATTGTGTGTTGTTTTAGAATAAAGACTTGAGAAAACCTAACACCACACTCAGAAAGCCCCTCTCATATATGCCTTCTTTTGTGTCATTCTAGAATACACACTTAAGAAAACCTAATACAACAAACATCACACTTAAAAATGTTTCTCTCAAGTATGTCTTGTGTCCTGTTTTACAATAAAGACTTGAAACAACCTAACACCACACTCAGAAAGTCCCTGTCATGTGTGCCTTCTTTTGGGTAATTTTAAAATACAGACTTGAGAAAAGCTAATATAAGAAACATCACACTTAGAAATGTGCTCTCAAGTATGTCTTGTTGCGTGCTGTTTTAGAATAAAGACTTGAGAAAACCTAACAACACAAACATCACACTTAGAAAATGCCTCTCATGTGGGCCTTCTTTTGTGTAATATTAGAATACAGACTTGACAACACTTAATACAACAAACATCACATTTATACATCTCTCCAATGTGTTTCAACACGTGTCTCTTTATTTGAGTAGCTTGAGAAAATGCACCACCACAAATATCACACCTATATGGCTTTTCCCCTGTATGCCTTCTTAGTGTAGTTTGTTAAAAAAAAAACCTTACACCACAAACATCACACTTATAAGGTTTCTCTCCTGCGTGTGTCCTTTTGTGACTCTTTAAAGGATCACTATGAGAAAATTCTGCTCCACAAACATCACACTTATAAGGTTTCTTTCCTGTGTGTCATTTTGTGTCTCTTTAAAGGTTTCTCTCCTGTGTTTGTCCTTTTGAGTCTCTTTGAAGCACCACTGTGAACAAATTCTGCACCAGAAACATCACACATCAGTTTTCTCTCCTTTGTGTGTCCTTTTGTGACTCTTTAAACGACTATTTTGAGAAAATTCTGCTCCACAAAAATCACACTTATAAGGTTTCTCTCCTGTGTATGTGTCATTTTGTGACTCTTTAAAGCACCACTCTGAGAAAATTCTGCCCCACAAACATCTCACTTATATGGTGTCTCTCCTGTGCATGTCCTTGTGTGACTCTTTAAAGCACCACTGTGAGAAAATTCTGCTCCACAAACATCACACTTACATGGTTTCTCTTATGTGTGTGTCCTTTTGTGACTCTTTAAAGCACCACTATGAGAAAGTTCGGCTCCACATGTAATGTTATGATGTATGTATATAAGCATTACCTCGTCATCTACACAAGCACACACATGTTTCAGAAGGCACTCAGTAAAAGCATGTTCAGTCTGTAGCCATGTTTATTTACAGGATCTCGTACATGTCAAGATTCGCATTATATTACAATGTGTGGTTCGTACTTTAATGTATTCATATTACATCCCCCCTTTTTTGAAAAAAAAATGTGTGCAAACATTTCCAACGAAATGTTTCATGTGAGAAAGGATAAGTATGTGTAATGCTCAGTGTGAGTATATATGTCACTGTCTGTATCGGCTGGGAGGTGTCACTGTACGGCCAGAACGAGTGGTGTAAAGTGCTGGTGGTTCTGCGGAAGTCCCTGGTTTAGCTTGAGTTGGTTGTGATTTCGGCCTTGGCGCTTGTTGGTTTTGTGGGGCACCAAGGTCTGGAGTTACTGCATTGTCTGTTGAAAGCATGGGAATTCTCTGTTCTGTTGTATTCTGTGGGATTTCTCTTATGTCCACTCTGTTTCGCCTCAGGAGGTTGCTGCTGCTGTCTGGTCTTAGAGTATAGCTCCTGGGTTCAGGGTTTCTGGAAATGATTGTTGCTTTTGACCATGTGTCATTGTTGTGGTTGTAGGTAGTCACATGCTGACCAGGATATAATGGTGGTAAGTCTTTAGCACATTTGTCATAGTTGGATTTCTGAACTTGCTGACGATGCTGAAGTTGATCATATGTGCTGTCTCTATGTTGTGGACGGAAGTGGACCTTAGATGGTAGGAGGTCTTTAATTCTTCTATCAAACATAAGTTCTGCTGGACTGTCGATCTTACTGTCTACCGGTGTTGTTCTCCATCTCAAGAGTGCTAGGTGTACATCCTCTGTTCTTGTTTTCTTCATGATTGACTTGATAGTTTGTATCTGTCTCTCAATGAAACCATTAGATTTAGGGTATCTAGGTGATGATGTTGTGTGTTTGATCTTCCAGTCCTTAGTGAAGTTTCTGTATGCTTGACCTGAGAAATGTGGACCGTTGTCTGATCTAATTTCATCTGGGATGCCAAACATGCTGCAATACTTCTTTGTAATGTCTGCAATAACAGCTGATGGTGAGGGTTGTGGAAGTTTCTCAATGATGGGAAATTTGCTGTAGTAATCAGCAATAATAAGATAGTCATTATTGTCGATGGAGAAAATATCAGTTCCTATAATGCTCCAAGGGCTCAATGGTATGTCTGATGGTATGAGAGGTTCTCTGCACTGCCTATTTGCATGTTCTTGGCAAATTGAACAGTTTTTACATAGTGTTTCTATGTCCTTGTTTATCTGTGGCCAGTAAACATCTTTCTTTGCTCTCAGTTGTGTCTTCACAATACCAAGGTGACTATTATGGAGCTGTTTGAGGATGATATCACGTTGTGTTTCTGGTACAACAATGCGATCTCCTTTAAGGATCAGACCATCTTCGATGCTTAACTCGTCCCTCATCGAGTAGTATGGACGGATGTGTGTTGGAACTTCCCTGACAGAGCTTGGCCATCCATGGTATATCAGTTCTTTGAGAGAGTTAAGGATAGGATCTCTCATTGTGTCTTCTCTGATGTGTTCAAGCCGATTATCGCTAAACTTGACAAAATCAACTTTGATGTTTGGGGTAAGATCTGCTGTCTTGTTGGGGTTTGGTAGTCTGCTGAGAGCATCTGCAAGACGTATATCCTCTTTAATGTTGTTAATAGTTACCACACTCAGCTTTTCGCACATTGGTAAACCCAAAATTGCAGGTCCTTCAACATCTACCAAGTAAAATGTTGACAATGTCCATTCAGAGCCTCTGTATGAACATTCAAGTGTTACTGCTCCAAAACAGTCTATACTTGTTCCATTGTAAGCTCTTAGCTTTGTCCTGCCACTCCTACGTTTTACATCCCTTGTGGGAAATCCTTGCTCATCCACCTTGTCAGGCATGATCTGTCTGAATATTCTTAAGGGTAGAGTGTTACCTTGGGCACCTGTGTCTATCTTGAACCGAATATATCTTTCTTTGTGCCTTTAATTCCTGGTATTCGGAATTGTACCTTGCAGAAAGCCTGCGTTCTCTTTGGTTCATTACTGAAAGTTAGTATCTTCACAGTATCAAAAGTAGAAGGATCACTTTCTTCACTGGAGTCAAGGTCCTCAGTCATCATAAAGTGTGTTTGTTTTGACGACTTTCTGCTGTGAAGGTTGTGTTGAGCACTGTCTTGTTTCCTCTTGAAACATAATTTTATCCAGTGGCCCCTCTTTCTGCAGTAATGACATGTAGAGTCTTTAGCTGGACAGTGGTTTTGTATGTGGTTTAGGCCACAACATTTACACATAGCACCTCTACTTGTGTTGTGTTTTTCTTGTTGCTTCGAACCAGTTGCTTTGTTGTGTCTAGGTTTATAGCTTTTCACTGCATCCACCTGGGCTGCTAATGTACCTTGCTGAATTTGTTTAATGTTTAGTGCTTGTGCCTCGTGTTTCCTGCCTTCATCCAGAAGTTGTTGTAAAGTTAGTGTATCACTCTGGCTCAGTATCCATTTCTGGAACTCTGGCATTGGTGTGCTGAGAAGGATCTGTTCGATAATTCGCTCTTTTTCTTCTTCTTTGTTAAATTTGCATACACTTGTTTTCTCCTTGATGCGAGTGAAAAAATCATCTAGACTTTCACCAGGTTTCTGTCGCAGGTGGTGAAGTTCTAATCTTGCCGCTCTAAAGTTCGTGTGCTTTATTATCAGACGTTTTTCAAATTCGTCCAATATGGCTGCGGGGTCTGTCGCCGACTCCACAGGCATGGCGGTAGCAAAACTGTTGTAAATTTTCAAACCTTCATCGTCCAATGCTTCTAGGATATATGGAGTTAGGGTTTGTCCTTCCAGACCAGTGGTCTTGGAATATAGATCTATGCGTTGGCGCCATAACAAGAAAGCTTCACTCTTATCATCTTTACCGGCGAATCTCATTTGCGGTGCGTTGCGATATTGTTTCGCCGCCATGGCTGACTTCGATGACGAAAATTAGCCGAATACTGTACTCACGTGTTATCGTGTAGCTGTTTTTTGCGTCAGTCCGGTATCGACCGCTGCCACCATGTAATGTTATGATGTATGTATATAAGCATTACCTCGTCATCTACACAAGCACACACATGTTTCAGAAAGCACTCAGTAAAAGCATGTTCAGTTCGTAGCCATGTTTTATTTACAGAATATCGTACATGTCAAGATTCGACAGTTTGTCTCGGCTGACATCTTAGAGTGGAACAAGTCACTGGTCGATGGCGCAGGGCTGACAACAAGAGGTACCGGTCATCATGTCTATTGGTGCATCTAGGGTGACCTGGCCGGTGGCGATCCTCCATGTTGTCTCTGCTTTTGCGGCAATGTCATTTTTGATACAATTCCTGCTTCATTTGTTTATTTAAAATGTTCATTAGATCTGGCCGTATATTATTTTATGTTTTCTGATTGTCAGTTGACCTTTTATCTCGAGCGAATCGTGCTTATTTGAAAGTGGTGAATGTTGGGTTAAACTGTTTGAACTTCAACAATATTTAGTTGATAAGTCCGTTGTGTTGAAAGTCCACATAATACATTTTATTGACGGCATGGAATCCACAAGACATTTCATCAATTGAGTATACACAATGTTCATGCAAATATAAGAATCGTCTCCTGAGTTTACTTCATTAATCGTCACAACGTCTGGCTATTTACTCGCGATTCCGTAGGTCGGTAATCCGGTAACGAATAACTAGAGTTGAGCGATCATTATGATTTGGATACTTATTAATCAAAATACTCCCTGAAAATATACTTGATCTGAAGAATATTTCACTTCATCAAACTGAGACGTTATTTGTATCCATATCCAATAGGCAGACCCTGGTGCCATATAAATAAGAAAATCCTCTACACAATTACTATCATCAACGGGAGCCTTATAAAATCGCGTCCGTCTAGGACCGAATCCAGAATACAAAGGGTACAGTTATACCGTCGTCACGTGCTAGCATACCAACGCGACACATCATCATAAATCTAAGCAACTCTACAACTTCGTGTTCAATACCGTGAAGCGCGAAACATCATTTATATATATATTAATAGCGTTTCAAAACCTTTAATGCGTAACTTTTAACCAAGCTCACTATAATAGTGGCTAACATCATAAACCCTATGGTAACACTCCACACTTCCTGTGGCCTGAAATTTCTCCAAAATTCTTTGGATAGTAGAGTGTGACACTGCAAGCTGTCTAGCAACCTCACGGACAGATAAACCACTTTCAACCCACGCTATAGCCCTCATTCTTTGTAAGGTGTCAAGACTTCTTCTCGGTGGCATGGTTTTTGCAAGTGATGAAACTACCCTAAGTCGGCTGATTGTAAAACAAATTAAGAGTGAACTCTGTTCACGAAAAGTCGCCATTGCACGTGGAATGTCAATCAGCACGATTACTTCACCTGTTTGGTTGTAAGGAAGTTTGAAAAAACAGATTAAAAATGTGAATTTATGGTCAGTAAACCAAATTGCACGTGATCACCATTGTTGTCGGTGAGTAGTTTTTATGCTTAACGTGCATAGAGGACTGTCAGAGGAAGATATTGCACCCATTTTTACTAAAAACTTCCTTCATTTAATCATTCTATGCGCTTATATAAAAGTGTATTGAAAATAATAGGGTGGCCCTTGACTTTTGACGAGTAGTATAGATTAGTGGAGTGTTATTCCACAACTTATACATTAGGAATGTATTATTCCACTAAAAGATATACATTAGATATGTGTTATCCTACCATATCATGTAGATTAGTTGTGTGTTATTCCACAACATATACATTAGGAATGTATTATTCCACTAAAACATATACATTAGGAATGTATTATTCCACTAAAACATGTACATTAGATATGTGTTATTCCACAACATATACATTAAATATTTGTTATTCCACCATATCATGTAGATTAGTGGTGTGTTATTCCACAACATATACATTAGGAATGTATTGTTCCACTAAAACATATACATTAGATATGCGTTATCCCACCACATCATGTAGATTAGTGGTGTGTTATTCCAAAACATATACATTAGGAATGAATTATTCCACTACAACATATTGTCGTAGATTTTTTTGATAGGAGAATTAAGACTTGGGTTGGTCCTTTCTGAATAGATTAGAATGAGTGATAGTCACAGTGAGAGATGATAATAGAAAAGACACTTCCACGAGTGAGATGGTAGAATGTGATAGAGGCTGTCTCTGAGATCGAGAAATCTTCTCTCTCTCTCTGCCTATCTTCTACGACAGATTTAGAGGAGTCAGACAGTCTAAACACACATATATATATTCATATATCTCTATCCACTCACGTGCACGCACATTCAAGTGACGACAGTTAAACACACTGACGTGGAAAAACTATAACAGTGATTATATAGATATTTTGGAACGAAACTGACCGACACGCTGGAATAATTATTGAGTAGTTTAATTATCATAACAAACTTCTCTCACAACATATAAAATTACATCAAAGCATATACAAATAGTCATAAAGTCAATAAAAGTGCTACAAGAATGATAGACCCACAGTATGATCCTTTTCCTCGATGTATAGCCCACAGTCCCGTTAGGAGAACGATGATAGCCCAAAGAGTCACAGATACATATGATTTGGGTCTAATATTTTCCCCTTTTGAAGGTATGAACTGACTTTGATAGCAGTATCTATTTTAAGGAAAAATATAGTTTAGCAACAAAATCTTGCATATGGAAAGTTACAAAGTGAGTGAATCAAACGAAGAGCACCCCTCAGTCTACTTTCACTCGGTTCTTTCATCAGGGCCCCGACTCACACGATCTTACCTACAAACGTGCTGCTGTTCGCCATCTGGCGCAAACTTTAGGACACTTCTCTACAGTGAATCTGTATTCTTTGGATAAAGAGAATCCCAGCTTTGCAGATACAGGTTTTTTTCCACTGCATCCGGGGAGCATTCACTTCACCAGTTTATTTAAGATTACTGTTAAGGTCACTTGAATCAGTTTGGGTAAGAAAGTTAAATGGGCACACAGTGTCAGAAACACGAGGTTTCCCTTAATTAGGAAAATAACCGGTGGACGACTTATCTCAACAAATAATCTTGGTTCACCACACACTTGGTCAAATAATGTCGGAAAAGTTAATGGTTATTTTCTGTAATTATTTTCGCCACAAGGCAGCATGTACATTAGAGATGGTGAAGAAATATGAACTGGCTCAAAGGCCCAGTATAAGCATTTAGTCTTTAAAACCCGTTAGTGGGAGTGGTATTCTGTCTATCTCTGAAGGCACACGCCCTGTCAGACAGGTGTTACTTGGAAAAACCCACGTGGTTAAAGATATAAAATGTTTAAGTTCTTCACATGTATGTCTCTGTACTAAAAGCCGGCAAAGTTGGGTTACCCCAGTATTCACTCAACACAGAACTACGGTATCACAACGAAATTAAGAGATTTCACTGATAAGTTTAAGTATCTCGAACGAAGTGACCACGTCTACTGCAAAATGGAGAATGAGTGAAATCGAGTTTCAAACTCTGGTTAATATCTTAAACCAGACAAAGGGTCCCAACTTATTTCGCAAAACGAAATAATCTCCCATTTCCGTCTTAAACACCTTACATATAACACTTCCCATTACTAGACGTTTGCCATAACTGACACTTCTCGTCTTCACACCTCACGCTGACCAGGGCCAACAGTGAGTGCCGTGTCAGATAGGATTTCCAGACAAATGTCTCAAACTGCGTCTTGGAGATGTCGGTTATCACGCCTCACCTGAGCGCTCAGCCGATGCAACTCGTTGTGGCAGGTGAAAATGCAGACGATATGTCGCCTATAAGTCTGGCGAAAGCGAATATTCACAGTTTACGTCTACAATGCAATAACCTCCCGAGCCTGGCATCTACTTAATAACATCACTAGCGCGTTTCTAAATGAGAAAACGAAACCCGGCGAAATTTTGAATGGGAAAATAGTAATGTTTATAGTCGCAAACGTACGAATGCGAAAAACACAGGAAAAGGATAAAGAGTGATAATAAAATAGAGGACACGGGTAGAAAAAAAGAAGAGAATATAGAAAATTTATAGATCATAATCTCTCTGTGACACATATACATTAGATATGTGTTATCCCACCACAAATAATCTGTACATGACATGCCATCACTTTTTCTTCTTCTTCAACCACCACACCTGGTGGCGTAGGTAAATATGTCTCTCCACAACTTCCTGCCTCTGGTACTATTTATCAGTTCTGTCATATAGTGTTTAATTTTTTCAACTGTCACAGTCTTCTTTGATCCTTAGCCGCCAACCGTCAAAGAGTTCAGTGGCCATTACGCCTGTTGGCATCTTGTAGGGCAACAACAAATTGATTCCACTTTGCTCGGTCGGCGGCCATCTTTCGTACAGTGCCCCAACTCTGATTCATTCTTTGCATCTCAGCCTCCACAGTCCATCGCAAGGTTGTTTTTGGTCGGCCTCTCTTTCGTTTTCCTTCAGGGGTCCATAGCATAGCTGTTCTTGTGATGGCATCGGAGTCTCTTCTGAGGAGATGGCCAACCCAGCTCCAGCGTCTGCCAGGTATGATGGTATGCATGTCCTCTTGCTTGCTCCAAGTAAGCAGATCTTGGTTGGTGATGGTATTCGGCCAAAAGATTCGGTGAATTTTTCTTAGGCATGTTGTGTGAAAAGAGGACAATTTCGACATTTCCTTCTCTGTAACTCTCCAGCTCTCCGCGCCATAGAGAAGCACAGAAAGCACAAAGCTCTGATATAATCCTAATTTTGTGCTCGTGCTGTACTGAGAGGACTTCCAGATGTTGTTTAGACTAAAAACGGCTGTTCTTGCTTTGTTCATTCTGTTGTTGATGTCTTTGCTTGCTCCGCCGTCCAGGTATGTGAAGGCATCTGCCTGTTCCAGTTGCTGATTCCTTACTGATATAGGCTCAGGGTTGCTCACATTGAGCATCATGACCTCTGTCTTCTTTACGTTGATGTTCAAGCCCACCTGCTGGCTATACTTATTAAGTCTATCCGTTTTTTCCTGGATGTGTTGATGTGAATGTACTAGCAGTCCAATTCTTCTTCTTCTTCGATCCTTAACCACCGACCGTCAAAGCAGTCAGTGGCCATCACGCCTAGTGGCGTCTTGTAGGGCAACAACAAATTGATTCCACTTTGCACGGTCGGTGGCCATCCTTCGTACAGTGCCCCAACTCTGGTTCATTCTTTGCATCTCAGCCTCCACAGTCCTCCGCCAAGTTGTTTTTGGTCGGCCTCTCTTTCGCTTTCCTTCAGGGGTCCACTGCATAGCTGTTCTTGTGATGGCATCGGGGTCTCTTCTGAGGACATGACCAACCCAGCTCCAGCGTCTGCCAGCTATGATAGTATGCATGTCCTCTTGCTTGCTACGAGTAAGCAGATCTTGGTTGGTGATGGTATTCGGCCAAAAGATTCGGTGAATTTTTCTTAGGCATGTTGTGTGAAAAGAGGACAATTTTGACATTTCCTTCTCTGTGACTCTCCAGCATTCCGCACCATAGAGAAGCACAGAAAGCACGCAACTCTGGTATAATCTTAATGTTGTGCTTGTGCTGTATTGGGAGGACTTCCAGATGTTATTTAGGCTAAAGAAGGCTGTTCTTGCCTTATTCATTCTGATGTTGATGTCTGGTGTTACTATGCTTCCTAGGTATGTGAAGGTATCTGTCTGTACCAGTTGCTGATTCCTTACTGATACGGGCTCAGGGTTGCTCACATTGAGCGTCATGACCTCAGACTTCTTTAAATTGATGTTCAAGCCCACCTGCTGGCTAAATTTATTAAGTCTATCCGTTTTTTCCTGGATGTGTTGATGTGAATGTGCCAGCAGTGCAATGTTATCTGCATATTCCAGATCTTCCAATGTAGAAAATGTAGTCCATCTTATTCCTCTTGGATTGCCGTCTGTTGTCTGTCGCATCACCCAATCTATGACCGTTAAAAATAGAGTGGTTGATAAAGGTCATCCCTGTCGTACTCCTGTCTTCCCTTCAAAGGTTAGGTTGCTCTGCCCAATGCTACACGTAAAGTTGGCATAAAGGCTTTTTATGATTGACACTATGCAGCTTGGAATTCCATAAGCCCTCAGTATTTTCCATAAACTGTCCCTATGTATACTGTCATAAGCCTTTTCAAAATCGACGAAATTAATGTACAGCTGTTTTTGCCATTCTGAGCACTGCTCTATAATGATCCTGAGGGTAAATATATGATCTACACATCTTCTGTTCTTTCTAAATCCTGCTTGTTCTTTCCTCAGTTTGTGGTCTACTGCTTTTAAGATTCTCTGTATAATTATCCTGCCTAGTATTTTGCTGGGAACTGAGAGAAGAGTGATTCCTCTCCAATTATTGCAGTCTGCAAGATCTCCCTTTTTGGGCAATTTGACAATTATTCCTTTTCTCCACTCTGTTGGTATTGTCCCTATTTTCCAGACTTGTGCAAATAGTGGTTCTAATAGCTCTGCTGCTAGCTCTGGGTCTGTCTTAAATAGCTCTGCATTTAAGTTATCATGACCAGGAGCTTTTCCATTCTTTAACCCTTTGATTGCTGTGATGATTTCTTCTTTTCGTGGGATGTCTGTATTAACATCTAGATCATTTTCAGCCTCAGGAACATTCAATTGTGTCTCTGATGGTTCCTTATTCAGAGTTTCTCTGAAATGCTCTGTCCATCTTGTTTCCTGTCCCTCTAATGTCGTGATAAGATGTTGTTGCGCAAGAATGTCGCAACGTATTCTGTGTACTTTATATTTTTCTTATGCAAAGGGAAATAACTCGTGTAATTGTATGTCACTTTTACTTACAACAGTTTTGGTTTCTTGTTGGCGTTCGGTTGCCGATAAGTTTGTTTGAGCGATCTTAAGTCATGTCCATATATGGAGCGATCTTAAGTCATGTCCATGTATGGAGCGCTCGGGCCCACTTTTCTTGATAACATTTGGCAACTTGCAATGTTTCGGATTCCTATCCTTTTAAGGCTCGATCGAGAAGGTACTATCTTCGTATATTATCTGAACTGTATTCGAATCGCGCGTTTCTGTGCATGTCTAAAGTTTTTGAACGGGTTTCCGCCCGGGCAGTCTGGAGCAGTCTGTGGCAGATTCGTTCGAGAGCAAGACGCCTGTTTTGCCAGCGTCTGTGCTTATTCTATCAGGAAATGGAGTCCTCTATACATTGTTTGTTCCTTTGAGATGATATCTCTCTTGTGATTCGAAGCGCCTGGAGGCGTGTGAGTTATGTGGTTTATTTCCTGAAGAAAAGGTAATGACATTTTGAATAACATTATCGCCATCTTTCGAGATTGACATTGTTTTTAGCCTGCTTATTGAAGAGTCTACGTTATGAGAAGTTTCTCAGCTCACGAATCACGTACATTGTTATGCATCGGGTTGATGCATGTCCTAAGGACTATTTACTTGTTGAACTCTGCTGCTCGATCTAGGTTTGATACCTTTGTTGACTAAAGGAACTTTGAGGACATTGTTATGTACTTCAGAAGATATGCTTGTCTTGCTGAGGTCAGATAAAGGAGAGTGGATTTGATCTTCTACGGATATCTTCCGGCTATTATGGAAAGGGATGGATGTTTCTCCTGACTACATGTACAGCTGGTTATGATGTACTGATATTCATATGATTCACCATTATTATGATGCTGTCTGCTATCCAGTGTTGTGCTGACTATGTCAATGTAATGATGACTGTTCTACCGTACACGTAATGTATCTGCATATTAATGTCTATGCACCTCGTCATTGTGGCGTCCACAATACATTATGAAAACGTCACTTGCTGTTTAAAGATTCCTTGACTTTTTACGTTATAAGTCGATGTGACGTCCCTGTTTGAAACTGTAGCTGTTGAACTCCACACTCACATCATTCATACATACCAGACTAAAGACACCATATTATTACGCCTTTATCATCCCTGGTGTCTGAGGGTGATACACCACGCTTCAAGTGCCAGCATTACCTTACCTTTGGCAAGTAGAAGAAATATGACACCCTCAACCTTGTGTGGCAAATAATAATCCACGGAACATTTATCCAACAACGTAAATACCACGCAACAACAAT
This sequence comes from Oreohelix idahoensis, assembly GCA_024509875.1. NCBI lineage: Eukaryota > Metazoa > Mollusca > Gastropoda > Stylommatophora > Oreohelicidae > Oreohelix > Oreohelix idahoensis. The sequence continues at coordinate 65,476 of JAMPIV010019340.1, forward strand.
AAGTTTGCTACGCAACATTTGGTGGCCATAAGCTGGTTTGGTCTCGTGCCAGCATACACGGGGTCCCTTACCCGCTACATTCTACAAGAAATCAACATACAGCATTCTCCAAGACATCGTCATACGGAATCCTGGAAGTACTCGGCGTTGCCCGGTATTTTTGCAACATAGAATTTTTTTTGCTAAGCCTAATGCAAGAAAATGACACTACCCGGCGTTGCGGCATTTTTGCTTACGTGTTCTTGCATTGAGAAGGCCAAGTTCCGGTTGCTACGGGTTCTTTACTGAGAAGGCCAAGTACCGATTGAAGCAATTTACTGTTACATAAGAAGGCCAAGTTCCGTAACTACACTACCTGTACTGATCAGAAACTCAAGTTCTACCATCGTCTTGGCAGTTACCACGCAAGATCAACATGCTCGATCAACGTTGGATCTTCTGTCCATAGAATGTTGATCTTCACATGTTCTTGGCTCTGCTGACGGTTGGATGACCATAAGTTAAGTGGCCTGTTTGTTCGTGAACTGTGCCCTTATACTTCTACTGAGTCTTCTGTATTTCTAATTCTTTTGTTACATGTTATATGTTTATATGTTTATATGTTATTTGTATATTTATATGTTTACTTTTCTGCGGGTCTGGATGGGTGGTGACTCCTATAGATCATACCACGTGACAGAGGTTTTCTATTGAGAGTGTTCTGTAGGGTATGCAAATTTCCTATAGTGAAATTTGCTAAGCGACTTTTGTTGCTATTTCTATTAGTTGTGATGACATGTGTTAGTGTTGTTTTCGTTATTTTTCGCATTCTTTAGTTTTGTTTTGATTTGTTTGTACTTGTAGATCTCCTCTTTTCTATTGTTTATTTTTATACACAATTTATATTTATACACTGTGGTGTCTTGTATTTTGTATCATCTTCTCGCAGATATCATCACATTTTTTGTGATATTCCTTTACTTTTCGCTTTATTTTTAGTTGATTACTGCGAGTGTTTTCGTTATTGTTTACATTGTTATTGTTTACATTGTTATTGTTTACATTGTTAATGTTTACATTGTGATTGTGTTTACATAGTCATTGGTTACATTTAGGGTAATTAATTAGTGGATTATGCTGATGCATTATTACTACTACATTGATGATAAATAAATGATGAATAGCACCTATGATCAAGAATTGATTGATGATATTTCAAGAAGGTTCATACACAAGTTCTTTGGCAAAGAGTTGTTTCCCACAGAAATTGGGATAATATAATGTGATGTGATTAAGCAAGTACTTGATTTAAGACTTGTTATTATTAAGTTTGAAATAAGGTAATTAATTATTTCAGGTTTTGGACTCATATTTTAGACAACATGTCTACATTTGAGTACTTTATTGAGCAGGGTAAATCCCTTGGAAAGACTGGTGATAAATTAGAAGAATTTGCGACTGTTCAATATGCCACGGCATTGAAGTCGGAAGAAAAGAAAATGAAAGGACAAACTGAACAAAAGAAAATAGATGCTGAGAATTTAAAACTGCAGACGCAGGTGGAGGAAAAGAGATTCCAAATGGAAATGGAAAAACAAAAAAGAGAAGCAGAAGCAGAAGCTGAAGAGAAAAGACTACAGATTGAGGCTGAAAATAAAAAACTTGAAAGAGAATCTGAAGAGAAAAGACTACAGATTGAGGCTGAAAATAAAAAACTTGAAAGAGAATCTGAAGAGAAAAAGCTACAAAGAGAAACAGAGGCTGAAAATAAAAGACTTGAAACAGAGGCTGAAAATAAAAGACTTGAAAAAGAGGCTGAGGAAAGAAGGTTACAAAGAGAATCTGAGGAGAGAAAAGCAAAAATGGAGCATGAAGAAAAACTCTTAGCTTTGGAGTTAGAGAAGTTAAAGTTGATGAACATGGGTAATGCTAATGATGCAAATAAGGTGTCAGATAAGACTAATGCTAATAATTTCAAGCTTAATCTCCCAGCATTCAATGCTTCCATTGATGATATAACGTTTTATCTAGACAGATTTGAAAGTGCATGTAAGGTGCATAACATAGATAAATCACTCTATGTTTATCATTTGTCCAAAATACTTAGGGGTGATGCTTTGATTATGTTGGGCATGGTAGATGTGCCTGACAAGAACAACTATGAGGTTGTCAGGGCTATCTTGTTAAAGAAATACCAACTTAACGAAGACGGCTATCGTCTTCAATTTAAAAATATGTTGCCAGAAACTGGAGTGGAATTCTCTGAATTCATTTCAAAGATACGTCTTACTTTTACACGTTGGGTTGAACTGTCTAAGACAGAACATACATTTGAAGCACTGATGGACTTACTACTTAGAGATAAGGTTATGTCTTCTGTCAATGAATCTTTTCTTTCTTTTCTTCATGAGCGTAAGCCTAAAAACATAAAAGAAATGGAAGAATTCTGTTGCCAGTATGTTACTGCGCATCCTCACGTAACCATTGGCAACTCTAAAGTAAAATAAGGTCTGCCAGTTGCTTCGGCAGCACTATATGGTCAAAACTTTGATCGTAAATTCCAACAAAATTTTAATAAGAAGACTAACCGTAATTATGCTCAGAATTATGGCAATCAATTTCAAGGTGATTCTTCTTCACAGAATTGGAGACAAGCTGACAGTCCTCGTTACTTCCAACCTAATAATTTTAGGCATTTTAGAAGAGGATATGGTAACAGAGGCTATTCCTCGCGAAGACCTCAAAACCAAACAAATAGATGTTCGCATCAATGTGGACATGATAATAATCATGGAAACTGGGGTTCAAAACAGGATAACAGTTACAATAGAGACACTAATAACTTCAGAGATAATAATAACTCTGATGGCTTCAGAGGTAATAATAGTCGCGGTAGATCTCAACACAAAAAAAAGAGATATCAGCAGGCTAACTCTGTACAACAAGAATCTCAGGGAGCCGGTAATCAGGTTGTTGATAATAAAAACTCTGACGCTGTCACTTGTTCTGCTTTTGACTTTGGAAGAGCAAACAAATGCCCCCAATGCAGTACTTTGTTCGAACCGACTACCATAACTACTTTGAGTTGTGGTCACCCTCTTCCCGCTCTGCCTGCTGCAGTTGCGCATGACGGGAGAGGTTCTCTAATCCTTCATAAGGGTCTTGTTAATAATACTCCGGTCTCGCTACTTTTCGATTCCGGATGCACCACTATTGGTGTTAAACAATCGCTTGTAGATCCATCCTGTGCTACAGGAAAGGTTATCAAATGTGTCACATTTGGCGGCACTCTAGAGATATATCCTACTGCTTTAATTCACATTGCCACTCCTTTCTTTACGGGAGATGTGCACGCCTGTCTCTTACCTAATCCTATTGCGGACCTTATTATTGGTCGTATTCACGGAGTTAGGGAATGTACCCCACAGCAGATTGCTGCTTGGGAAGATCATAATATGCAAGCTACCAATGCAGTGGTTACAAGAGCACAAGCTCTACAAACACCCCAAACTTCATTGAATAGTAATAGTGAAGTTCATAGCCAAGATAGTCACTTGGTTATTACCCGGGACTCTTTCATAAAATTACAAGAAGAAGATCCTTCTCTAAAAAAATTCTTCATTCTTGCGAAGAAAGGTGATCCAAATCAGAATACACAAAAAAAAATCTTGGATTGCAATAAGAAACGGCGTACTTGTACGTATGGTACAAGACTCGACTACGTCGGCACATTCGCAAATTCTTGTTCCCAAGAGTATGAGAGTACAAATATTGCAACATGCTCATGACTCGCAATGTGCTGGACATATGGGATTTTCCCGTACGAAGTCGAGAGTCCTTGCGGCTTTCTTTTGGCCTTTTGTTAACAAGGACATTCGTATCTACTGCCAATCATGTAAGGTATGTCAGGAGGTCAAATCTAGAGGACCACGACATGCTGCGCCTATCCAGGCTGCTGACATCCCTATTCGGCCGTTTCAGAAAATGGCCATAGATATTATTGGCCCTTTTAAGATCAAGTCGGCCAGAGGACATCAGTTTATCCTTACATGTGTCGATATGTGCACACGTTGGCCAGAGGCTATCCCTCTTAAGAGCATATCTACCACCGATATCGCAGATGCTCTTTGGCTGATATTTTCTCGCTTGGGGTTCCCCAGAGAAATATTGTCAGACCATGGCACTCAACTCATATCTGACACTATGTCACAAGTGATGTCTACCTTACATATTAAAAGATCTCTCAGTAGTATCTATCACCCAATGTCTAATGGGTTAGTTGAGCGTTTGAATAGAACACTCAAGACTTTGCTTGGTAAGATAACTGAAGATCATCCTCAAGATTGGGACAGGGTTTTACCCGCGGCTCTCTTTGCTTACAGAGAGGTCCCAAACGAACACACAGGATTTTCTCCCTTTGAACTTGTCTTTGGCGCGCGTCCGCGCGGCCCTATGTCTTTACTACACGATCTCATCACTGCCGATGATATTAGCGATGACACTCAATCCTCATATGAGTATGTCATTGCTCTTAGACAAAAGATCATTGAGGCATGCAAACTGGCAACTGCTTCATCAGAAATTGCTAAAGAAAAGGCAAGGCAGTTTGCTAATAAGAATAGATGTCTACGACAACTTTGTCCAGGTGACAAAGCATTCGTCCTACTCCCCAGTAGGGAAAATAGACTTCTTATTGCATGGAAAGGTCCATATGCAATAGTCTCACGAATTTCCGATGTTGACTATGTGGTCGATATTGATGGAAAGCATAAAACTTTCCATATCAACATGCTGACGGAATTTCATGAGCGCCCAGACTATTTGCTGCCTATTTTCCAGGCAACGGACGATTCTTCTGTACCTCATGGTCATTACTCATCCCTGTCTGTCATACAGGATGATGAATCTGTTTTTTCTGATGTCAATCTTCCTCTTCCGGTGGTTCCACTACATTCCATGGAATCTTGGAAAAACGTTTCCATTTCTCCTAATCTTTCCGTTGAGGAACATCGACAAGCCTCGTCGATGTTACAGACATTTCAGGATGTTCTAACTGACATCCCTGGACACACGCATGTCATAGAACATGACATAATTCTTACCGACAATAATCCAATTAGGGTTAGACCTTATCCTATCCCTATACACTTCCAGTCACAAGTGGAAAAGGAATTGGATGAAATGATTCAATTGAACATAATTGAACCATCGACTTCACCATATTCTTCTTCCATGGTTATTGTCCGGAAGAAAGACAAGAACATACGAATTTGCGTTGATTATCGCAAATTGAATCAAGTCACAAAGTTCGATGCTGAACCGATGCCTTTACTAGAAGATCTACTTATTAGACTTTCTAATTCTAGATTCTTCACTAAACTTGACTTATCTAAAGGTTATTGGCAAGTGCCTTTAGCAGATCATGCCAAACCTCTTACTGCTTTCTCAACACCTAGGGGTCTATTTCAATGGAATGTTATGCCTTTCGGTCTTATGAACGCCCCTGCTACTTTCGTTCGCATGATGCGTCGAATTCTTTCTCATCGTTCAGATGTCATCGCATACTTAGATGATATCTGTCTCTTCAGTGATACCTGGGAAGATCACTATTTGGGTTTATATGACTTACTGTCCACTCTACGTGAGTATAATTTGACAGCAAAACCCTCTAAAGCCTATATTGGTTTTGGTGAAATCTCTTTCCTGGGTCATCGTGTTGGTCATGGTCTGTTGAAGACAGAAGACCACAATACTTCGAAAATATTGAACATCTCTGTACCTAAGACGAAGAAACAAGTCCGTAGTCTCTTGGGTTTAATTCAATTTTATGGGAGATTCATTCCGAATCTATCTTCGATCATGGCACCTCTCTCAACGTTGTTGAAGAAAGGATCGCCTAATCTGGTTCGTTGGTCTCAAGAATGTCAATCTTCCTTAGACCAGATTAAGAATATATTTTCATCTCCTCCCATCCTAAGATTACCTACTCTTGATAGGACTTTTGTTCTTCGAAGTGATGCTTCATCCACTGGGATCGGAGCAGCACTTATGCAGGAATATTCAGAAACTCTGCATCCTGTTATGTACATTTCTAGAAAACTAAATGCGGCAGAGAGGAACTACTCGGTTTTAGACCGTGAATTGTTGGCTATGGTTTGGGCAATTCTCAAACTACAAAGATTCCTCCTGGGCGCACATTTCATTCTAGAAACTGATCAAAAAGCTCTTACAGCTATTCAGACTAAGAACTTGAAGAGTTCGAGATCCACTCGATATGCTATTGCTCTTAAACCTTTTCACTTCACAGTACGAGCTATCCGTGGTTCGGATAATGTGATGGCTGACATTCTGTCTAGATGCCCACATGATTCCAACTAATACTTCTGTCCTATATTTCTAGATATACTACAGAGTCATAACAAACCTATATTGCTACAATACATTAGCACATCTGTCCTCACTTTATGTGAACACATAATATTGTGCTTTGTTTTCATCTTTTTCTGTTACCTTCTTTAATAACAAAGGAAGGCTGAGTAGACAATATACGGACCGAAAATTCACTCGGCCACAGTTATTATTAATAATAATGTATTGTGTATTGTGAAACATAATAGTTGTTACATAGAATTATATTGTTTGTATTTTCTCAGTATGTCATTGATGATCTGAGAAGATACCGTACTGTTGTCAAGCATGAAGAGTTCTAAATTGTGGACTTACCTTTGGAACGACAGGAGATGTGTCCTGGATCTTCATGTATTGTAATTTCATTATGTACTGATAATATTACATGTACTATTTAATATTTTCTATCAGATGTGTACATCCATTTTAAAGCGGTATTAGAATATGACACCGCTATTTGATAATAATTGTATTACACGTGCATATGTATAGTGTACTTACAAGCTAACGTAGTGTGTGTTGGTGGCACCTCCCCGATATGTATATTTTTTTCTGTTGAGATATATTCTCATCAGACACTCTATGTGTCAATTTAGCCTCAGGTTAGGCAGTTTAATTATTTATCCGCGCATAATTCGTGCGTTGTTGAGCCGCTTTTCGCTTTGCTCTTGGATATGAAAAAAAAAAGTTGCACATTTTTTTTTAATCGGGAGGTTGCGGTAATATGTTGCGCAAGAATGTCGCAACGTATTCTGTGTACTTTATATTTTTCTTATGCAAAGGGAAATAACTCGTGTAATTGTATGTCACTTTTACTTACAACAGTTTTGGTTTCTTGTTGGCGTTCGGTTGCCGATAAGTTTGTTTGAGCGATCTTAAGTCATGTCCATATATGGAGCGATCTTAAGTCATGTCCATGTATGGAGCGCTCGGGCCCACTTTTCTTGATAACATTTGGCAACTTGCAATGTTTCGGATTCCTATCCTTTTAAGGCTCGATCGAGAAGGTACTATCTTCGTATATTATCTGAACTGTATTCGAATCGCGCGTTTCTGCGCATGTCTAAAGTTTTTGAACGGGTTTCCGCCCGGGCAGTCTGGAGCAGTCTGTGGCAGATTCGTTCGAGAGCAAGACGCCTGTTTTGCCAGCGTCTGTGCTTATTCTATCAGGAAATGGAGTCCTCTATACATTGTTTGTTCCTTTGAGATGATATCTCTCTTGTGATTCGAAGCGCCTGGAGGCGTGTGAGTTATGTGGTTTATTTCCTGAAGAAAAGGTAATGATATTTTGAATAACATTATCGCCATCTTTCGAGATTGACATTGTTTGTAGCCTGCTTATTGAAGAGTCTACGTTATGAGAAGTTTCTCAGCTCACGAATCACGTACATTGTTATGCATCGGGTTGATGCATGTCCTAAGGACTATTTACTTGTTGAAATCTGCTGCTCGATCTAGGTTTGATACCTTTATTGACTAAAGGAACTTTGAGGACATTGTTATGTACTTCAGAAGATATGCTTGTCTTGCTGAGGTCAGATAAAGAAGAGTGGATTTGATCTCCTACGGATATCTTCCGGCTATTATGGAAAGGGATGGAGGTTTCTCCTGACTACATGTACAGCTGGTTATGATGTACTGATATTCATATGATTCACCATTATTATGATGCTGTCTGCTATCCAGTGTTGTACTGACTATGTCAATGTAATGATGACTGTTCTACCGTACACGTAATGTATCTGCATATTAATGTCTATGCACCTCGTCATTGTGGCGTCCACAATACATTATGAAAACGTCACTTGCTGTTTAAAGATTCCTTGACTTTTTACGTTATAAGTCGATGTGACGTCCCTGTTTGAAACTGTAGCTGTTGAACTCCACACTCACATCATTCATACATACCAGACTAAAGACACCATATTATTACGCAGGGTGATACACCACGCTTCAAGTCATACCTTACCTTTGGAAGGTAGAAGAAATATGACACCCTCAACCTTGTGTGGCAAATAATAATCCACGGAACATTTATCCAACAACATAAATACCACGCAACAACAATAAGTTTGCTACGCAACAGATGTCCGTGCTCATCTCTTACTAATGTAATGTTGTTTGCACCTCATTTTCCACTGATAATTTTAGTTATTTTGTGTACTGTGCTTTGTTCATTTCTCAGTGCTGCTTCTTCTGCCTGTCTTGCAAGGTCATCAAGAAATGCTCTTTTGTTAGCACGGGTTTGGCGTTTAACTTCCTTGTCCAGCTGACTGTACTGTTCACTATATATTGCCTTTAACCTGGGAGACTTAGCTTCTGTTTTCTTTCTTTTCATTTCCTTTCTCTTCGCTATGGTGTTTAGCGTATCTGGTGTTATCCAGTCTTGGCTCTTTCTTTCCTGGAATCCCAAGCATGACTTGCTGCTTTCCTTGTATATTGTTGAGATGGTGTTGAATCTCTGGTCAACATCATAGGTCTCTGTTCTTTCCTGGCTTTTGGTAATCTCATATCTTTTCTTTATGTCGATCACGAAAGCTTTTCTGGTTAGGAGATCCTTCAGTTTCGTGGTGTTGTATCTTTTCTGTTTGACTGCAACTGGTCCAGCAGCTCTGAGTTTCACTTTCAATCTTGCTACTACTAGGTGATGATCACTTCCCACATCTGCACCTCTTCTTACTTTCACGTCTTGTAGTGCATGTCTCCATCTGCCATTGATCATTATGTGATCTATCTGGTTTTTGTCTCGTCCGTTTTGTGATTCCCATGTTAACGTGTGCACTTCCTTGTGTTCAAAAAATGTTCCTCCAATGTCCAGGTTGTTAATACTGCAGAAGCTTATTGCTTATTAATTTGTCCCCATTCTGATTTGCTGTTCCCCTGCCGCATTTCCCCATTACTCTTTCGTTATAATTATTGTGTGCTCCCACTTTCGCATTTAGGTCTCCCATTACTATAATGAGATCGTACCTGGGTGTAGTTTCCATTTCTGTTTGTACCTGTTGATAGAACTCGTCCTTGATCTCTTCATCACTGTCGTTTGTTAGTGCATAGCATTGTATAATTGTGGTGTTGGTGAACCTCCCTCTCAGTCTTGCTCTTATCAGTCTGTTGTTGATGGGTTTCCATTCCAGTAAAGACCTTTCCATTCCTTTCTTCAAGATAATGGCTACGCCTTCGTTGTGCTGACCATCCTCTGCCAGAATAAAGTACTGTTTCCCCTGTAGCTGTTTTTATTCTCCCCTTACCTGTCCATCTGCTCTTGCTTATTCCCAGGATATGTATTTTGTAGTTCCTCGTCTCTGCTGTGATTTGTCTCAGCTTTCCTGCCTCATTCATAGTTTTGACGTTCCAAAAACCAATTCTGGTTTCGTGTTTTACGGTCGGCGCATCCGTTTTCATGCCAATGGCTTCCTTTCGGCTTTCACCACTGGCAGTCATTCGAGCCTGAGACTACGGATGTTCGTCCCGCAACAAAGTTTTTCCATTTGTTGCCGTTTCTGTAACGTGCGATTTTCTACACAGACAAGGTGTCGGCCCTGTGCTAAAACCCCCAACCTGGAGGACCAGAGTACCAGCTTTTGTCTGACCCCTACCCTCGCAAACCAGTCCAGCTTGGTTGAACCTACCAGGAATAAAACTCCCACTGGCATAGCTCTGGGGATTGTCATGGTACACAAGCTGCCATATCGCTACAAGGTATAGGTACCATTGATGACTGTCGCAGTATATTCTATTTTTTCAAAAGTAAATGGCAGGGCACATCCTGTTCAACATGTATATGCCTAGTGGCATAGGAGATCATGTCTGTCACAACTTTTTGTCTCCAACACAATCTGTTGTTGACCTCCTTCCATGCCGCGATGTCAAACTGTCCAGTATTTGCTCTCTTTGTCTTCCTCTGTCTCTGTTTCCTACAATCTTACCTGTTGCTACGATATATTCCAGCTTTCCTCATAACATGCTAAAAAAATTGTGGATTGCTTCTTTCTAACTTGTGAAATAAGTTTCCTTTGGTCATTGGCCCTAATCGGTTATTTAGGGTGTATATCCAAACATAAAAGACCTTTTGGTGAGATATTAAATTATATAGTATATTCCATCATTCATCTTCCCATAGCATGCCTGAAGAACGTTGATTGCTGTCTTCTAACACGATTAATGTCCTGCCTTTGTGTATTAGCTTATGTCAGGACATCCTCATTACTCTGTTTAGCTGTCAGTGCTATTAACATTCTTCTGTAAAACCACATCTCTTTAGTCTCTAGTGTTTTTCTTACTTGTTTACTAATTTTCCACGATTCACTTATATATGTCAGGATTGGTTCTATATTAACACTGAAGAACTCCATTTCTAACTTCCATGTTACATACATTAGATATAAAATAACTACAATATATAAGTAACAATAACAAGAAGTATTTAAAATGAGCTGTGTAATGGCTTTCGTTGTTAACCCTTGGTTAACAAGATGGATAGCAGCTGCCTTAACTGAGAAATCAGTGGCATTGCTTGGGAATATGGACATTAGACCCAATGCCCATTTGTCTGGGACTACCCCAGGCTTCCCCACTATCACCGATTCTGTTTAATATCTATACAGCAAAAGCAGCAACCATTCAGCCAACTGAGTTGGGACAAACATTGACTTTTGCTGATGACATACTCATGTACAGAATTGGCTCTGACCAACCGTAAATGGTTAATAGCCTAAATAGGACACCACAAAAGGTGTTTAATTGCGAGGAAACTGGCTATAAAGTCAATCCCAACAAGGCCTGCATGATGTGGTACTCTTTAATACCACGGGTACCACGGGTGCCTATTGGCGACAATCATTATTTTCCGTACATTACCAATGTCGCCTTATGGTGTACGTATAGCATCAGCATAAAATGTTATCACGCAAGTGTCTGAAAAATAACGCATGTCAAGGGAAGTAACTCAATTTTATTGAGAAATGGCCAATGGTGGAAATTTCGTTAAAAATGAGTGAAACTAGTGAATGTTGCAATGATTTGGATTCTGGCTCTCAGCTGACCTTTGAAAGTGACAACAGTTGGTCTAGTTTTTATGCAGGGCAGCCTGAAATTACTGAAACAGACAGCAACAGCCCTAGTTCCAGCATTCATGAAGCTGTCAGAGGTGTTGATAGCGATTTTCAGGGCCAGAGTGAGAATCAGGGGCGTAGAAAAAGACCTGCTACTAGGAGGGGGTGTGGCAGAGAAGCTGCTGATTAGTTTCAGTGGTACTTGTATGGCTTTGATGATCCCTATGTGAGCGTTATGATTAGGGTTAGACTGTTACAGACAGTAGAAGAGGGTGTTCATCTGTATTTGCTAGGTCGGGAAACATCGTTGCTTGTACATGACATTATAGAATTAGTTTAGCACAGTCCACGCAAACAATGTTCTGACAAAAGTATCAGTTCCATACATCATGAGGGAGATTTATGACAGTGGAAAAACCTATCATGGCAGATGTTTATAATTACAATATGAGTGGTGTAGGTCACTTCAATCAAAGACTGGTGAATTACTTTTCAATTATTTATAAATGCCAGGACAATGCTGCCGCCAGGAAGGAAATAGGACCCCAAGGCCAGAGAAAAAAGCAACAATAATTGCATCTGTTACCATATTTTATGTTAGATTATCCCACTCAGCAAAAACAAATTGATAAATACGTATTTTAAAAAAATCTTTTTACATGAACTCATGTCAGTACCTCATGAATATTTCTATTTTGTCATAGTCGCCCTTGAATTTTGTGTCCATTTCAAATAGCTTTTTAACCCCAATATCATTTTAAGAGCATATTATACTTGCTTTTTTTTTAGAAAGAATGTACAATAATATTTTATCTTGGAAAGTCTTATGACTGGTGAGTTGATTATAATATTTTTAATACATTTTTCAATAGTGCATGCCAATATTTGTCTATTGCCTCATTAATATTCAAAATGGCTGCCATGATCACATGACCTAAACACAAAACTAGGTCACCATGCAACACCTTATCCACTTCCCATATCATCCTGAAAGTTTCATGTCAATCAGATATTACTTTTAATGGACAGAAAATTTGATTGCGGGCTATTGTATAAGCACCATGTTGATCACATCATTGTTGAGAGCACATCATAGGGCAGGGCAATCCTGATAAAGTTATATTTAGAGAGATTGCTGTGCACCATGATGTCCCTCACCATAGCGCATAAACTTTAAATAGGTAGCTGTGACTAAGGTGGGGGGGGGGGGGGGGTATCTAGGGATGGGCGTAAAGAGATTGTGTCCACGCTTTAGAGCTCAGACATGTCAGAAAATGTGACCAAGTCCACTTATCAAAGTGTAGCATAGTCTACTTCTATGTGTATTTCATGAGTCTGGACTTGACTTGAAAGTAAGTGTATTATTCGCTGTGAGTTAATTTTGACGAAATGGCTATGAATATAAACAGAGATGATTTCTCAAGAAATTCAAGATGTTTCCAAGGTCAGTAGCACCTATATGAATATATACAGAATATTACGAAGCTATGGAACAGTTTAAAAGGTCGATAATGACCAAAATGAGAAGAAATTAATGCACACAGAAATATATGTGCAAGAAAGGCACATGATATAAATTATTACATGTATCGTAACAGAACAGTGTAATGGGTCAAGAATGACCATAACGAGAAGAGATTAGTAGACACAGAACATTAAGTATAACAAATGCACAGGAACAATGTTATTATAAGTATTGTAAAAAGTTATCGAAGCAGGACATTTGTACAGAAAGGATATAAAATTTAAGAAGTCGATTCGTATCACTGAGTACCTATTAGTAAGTTCATTGGAGCATGTTGTGATTCATGATGGTTATATTCGTGGAATAAAAGAAAGTCGTAATAAACAATACCGTTGAAGAATCTATATAAGATTTCAGATTCATCATTTGTGTTCGTTATATCAAGTTGAGAGTTCTTGACAGTGATAGACACGATACTTATCAAAATACAAATGATTGTATTGGAATGGTTAAGCCAGATTCAAACAAGAAAGTTGGAAAGAAACACTCAAACACGAGTAACAATTCAAAGGTAATATTTATTCATTGAGCCAACATTTGATCAGAACGAGAAATTGAAAATAATCCTAGACATTAAAAGAGAACTATAAATCTGGTTCTTAACAATCATACAGACATGCAGGAGAGGTCGGGTAGCCCTGAAAATAATGGCTACAGAGCATCTAGAGCAGAGATTAATATTTCTTCTTTATCATTAGCTAGTCATGCTAGTCATTGAGTATGGGCTGGGAATACTCTCAATGACTAGAATGCATTCAAAATAAAGGGGTGCATAAAGTCTTTGGCTGTACATGAGATACCCCCATTATGATAATGAGGTACATGCATGGAGTGGTGTCGATTAGATCCATATAAGGGATGGCCCAGGCAAAAGCCTATATGCGAGTAACCACAGACAAACGGCATCCCCTGCATGGAAATATAGCTGGCATTAAGTGAGTAAGAATAAAGAGGGGAATTTCATGGATGGCACAGGCAGAGGAAATGATCAAGTAGGTGACCACTGTTGAAAATATATGCAAAATGGAAGAGTGGAGTAAGTCAGATGAGAACTGGATTAACAACTCCGCCAATGCCGGTCCCAAGCCCGGATGAAAAAGGAGGAGGGCGGCCTGCATGGAGGCCGTAAGGAGGCAGCCCCTCCACCATGCAAAGGCACAACAGGCCAATCACCTGTTTGCTTTAAATCACGATTACTAGCAACACAAGAGAGAAAACTGGACTGATTCTAAAGGCGACGAACTGGAACGGACTACGACTTATGGAACTTGGAACACAAGAAGTATAAATGGGAAGGAAGAGGAGCTGGTGGAAGAGATGAGGAAAGCAAAACTAGAAATCCTGGCTATAACGGAAACAAAGAAAAAAGGACAAGGAGTCATGGATCTCGATGGCAACACGCTGCTCTACAGTGGTGTACCCATATCTGAAAGAGCTAAAGGGGGCGTGGGTTGCATTGTGGCCCAAAATCAAAAAGATAGTATCAAGGGATGGAACTTTGTCTCGGAGCGCATTATGGTTGTTAAACTAAAAGAAGGAGAAACCATAGTCAACCTGGTCATAGTGTATGGGCCAAATGAGGATGAGAGAGCAGAGGTCAAGGAGGAATTCTTCGAGCTGCTTCAAAGGACAGTGGATGACTGCCTAGATGAAGTTATCATGCTCGGAGATTTTAATGCCAGAGTTGGAAATGACCATGCTAGATGGGGTGGAGTTATCGGAAGATATGGAGAAGATACTCTCAATGACAATGGAAAGCGACTCATTAGATTCTGCAGTGAGCAGAATCTGATCATTACAAACACAAAGTTCCCCCATAAGCGCATACATGCATACACTAGATGTGAACCAACAAAGAATGAGAAGTCAGTGATCGACTATGCCATTGTTCGGAGAAGCTCATTCAAATATTCCGAGATGCTAGAGTCTGGAGGGGGCCAGAGATTGGAAGTGATCACTACCTGCTAACAATCAAAAGAACAACTGAAAGAGTTGCTCAGCCTAGGAACTGTCCAACATCACGCAAGAAACCAAGTAAACGAGCAGGAGAAATGAGCATTAGGACCTACAAGCTGAGAGAGCCAGAAATTAAGACCAGATATCAGGGGCTTATTGCTGCAGCGGTGAGCAGCACAGAAGAACGACCTGATGACTTGGAAACCCTCTGGATTAAATTCAAGGATATCATAAAGACAGCTGCTGCAGAAGCATGTGGTGAAGTCCGACTTGGGAACAAGAGAAAGAGGACACCTTGGCGGACAGAGGAAGTCAAAGAGAAAATAAGAGAGAAGAAAATGGCATGGAAACAATACTTAGGAGCTAAAAACACAACAGGACAAATGGAAAAATATAGAGAATATGCGACACTCAGAACAGAAGCAAAGAACAAAGTGCTAGCAGCAAAACAGAAGTCCTGGGAAGAATTTGGAGAAAAGCTAGAAAAAGATGCACAAGAAAACCAGAAATTGTTCTATAAGACCCTAAAGAACATGAAGAAGGAAAAACAATGCCCTCTCAAATTTATAAAGGACAAGCAAGGCAAATTGCTTACTGCCCCGAAGGAAGTAATGGGAAGATGGAAAGAATATTTCTCAGAACTCCTGGATGGTGAGCATGGTGAAGCATCAGAAATGATAAACACTAGCACAGAAGAGAAAACCAATGATGGTGAAGATGACATAAAGATGGAAGAACTGAAGGCAGCACTGGAGAAAATCAAGATAGGCAAAGCAGCAGGGCATGATGGTATAACACCAGAAATGGTTAAGTTCATGGGAGCATCAGGCGACCTATTACTCTTAAGGGTTTTACAGGCAGCGTGGTACAACAAGACCATACCAAAGGATTGGGAGATTGCCATCATAACACCAATTTTCAAAAAGGGTGACAATCGACAGTGTGGAAACCATAGAGGCATATCCCTTCTCAGTGTCCCTGGTAAAATCTACTCTAGAATCCTAGAGCAGAGACTCCGACGCCTAGCTGAGCCACAATTGGATGAGGTCCAGTGCGATTCCGAGCAAACCGAAGTACTCAAGACCTAATCTTCACACTCAGACAGCTGAGTGAAAAGGCCCTTGAGCATACGAGTGAAATGCATCTTTGTTTCATAGATCTGGAAAAGGCGTTTGTCAGGGTCCCCTGGTGCAAACTTTGGGACTGTTTGGCAAGGAAGAATATTCCAGCACCTCTGATTCATGCTATACAGAGCTTCTACAAGTCTTGCAGAAATTATGTGAGGACAGCAAACCATAAGTCGGAAGAGTTCAGGACCACCACTGGTGTAAGACAAGGTGATACCCTATCACCTTACCTCTTCATACTCCTTATGGACGATGTCATCAAGGCATGTACGGAGAGAACAAGAAAGTATTCAGTGGGGTACTGGAAGATGAGACATGTCTATATTTCGGAGCTGGCATTTGCTGATGATGTTGCCCTGATTGCTAAATCAGAGGCACATCTCCAATCCAACCTGCAAGTCTGGAAGGAAGAGCTGGAGAAGAGAGGGATGGTCATAAGCAGCTCTAAAACAAAATCCATGGTGATATCACGAGAAGAAAGAAAACATCAGATTAAGCTGGGAGAACAGGTCCTGGAGCAGGTCGACCACTTTAAATACCTCGGAGCTATTATAGACCGAAAGGGAGGCATCAAAGAAGAGTTGGCCACTCGAAAAGCAGCAGCTGGGAGACTTTTTCAGGCCATAAATCGAGGATTCCTCAGCAAGAGAGAGGTTGGTAAGAAAACGAAGATGGCTGTATACCGCTCCACCTATGTCCCAGTCTTGACATACGGATGCGAGTCATGGGCAATGACTACAACCCATAAAAGCCAGATCCAAACCTCAGAAATGAGGTATCTGAGGAAGGTGGTTGAAGTAACAAGAAGAGACATGGTACGCAACCAGACGATACGTCAAGGCCTTAAATCCTACCCCCTGCAGACCAAAGTAGAACAGTCCCAATTAAGATGGTTTGGCCATGTCTGCAGAATGGGAGAAGATCGGATACCACGACAAGCATGGGAAACAAAGAGCCAAGGATCCAGACCCCGAGGACGACCCAGAGTCCGCTGGGAGGACAACATTAGACAATCTTTGAAGGATCGAGGACTAGAATGGAACCAGGCCAGGAGGAAGACAGCCGATAGGATAGTCTGGCGCTCTCTCTTCCAAACCTCTACACCTCACGGTAGAAGGGGAACGACTAAGTAAGTAAGAACTGGATTAACTACCAGCAAGTCATCATCAGCCTTGGTAGGGAGTGTAGAACTTGGGGCAGTGGGAAAGCAGAACTGGAAATTTATCAACTGGTACATGATCATGTCAAGGATAATGATGCCAATGTATATACTGATGGGTCTGTGATCTGAGGTGAGAAATGAGGTTGGGGTTTTTCTGCTAGGGTAAAGGGCCTAACCATAGTGGAGTGGGCCACACTGAAGAACAAATTTGGCTGCATGCAGCCCATGGGCCACGTGTTTGACATCCCTGATATAAACATATGTAAATAAAAATCTGTACTGATAATTAAGGTAATTAACTGTTTATTTTACTGATGGTTATTCAAAAGAATTAAATGTGATGCGGCCAAAATGTCTGTGTAATTAGCAGGTTATAAGTACTGAGCAGCACTCAATGGGTTAAGGAGTATGCCGGAGCTATTTTGACTGACAGCGAGATTGAGAAAAACCCTGTGTGAAGAATGCGAGTGGTGCACTGTTAGAAAAGGGCTGTGAGATTTTTGGGGGAGATGGATTGCAGAGTTGATCTTGGACAGACTGTTGTGTGATAGCTTGTTCATGGGTTTGGAATTGTAATGGAATTGTGATTGAATTGTAATTGGATTGCATTTGTTGGCTTGTGATGAGGAAGTCCGGTCATTGGCTATTGCGTGTTTTGAAATCGTGCACCATTATTATGATTGTATTTCCATAACCAGGATTTGTCAGATTTGTACTGGTTGCAATACACAGATGTGTGGGACTGTACACTAGGATGTTGGTATTGATTATTGTTCAAATGTCCTGTACCCGTTTTCTGTCACAAGCCCATAACACATCCCCTAGGAAGATGTTACTAGTCTGACTGCACAATTTTGAATTTTTACTAAACAATATGTCTTGCAAACAATTTACAGAGCCACACACTTCAAGGCATTGAATAACTAATGCGTTGGTTATTTATACTTACTTACTTAGTCGTTCCCCTTCTACCGTGAGGTGTAGAGGTTTTGAAGAGAGAGTGCCAGACTATCCTATCGGCTGTCTTCCTGCTGGCCTGGTTCCATTCTAGTCCTCGGTCCTTCAAAGATTGTCTAATGTTGTCCTCCCAGCGGACTCTGGGCCGTCCTGGGGGTCTGGATCCTTGTCTTTGTTTCCCATGCTTGTCGTGGTAGCCGATCTTCTCCAATTCTGCAGACATGGCCAAACCATCTTAGTTGGGACTGTTCTACTTGGGTCAGCATGGGGCGGGATTTAAGGCCTTGACGTACCATCTGATTGCGTACCGTGTCTCTTCTTGTTACTTCAACCACCATCCTCAGATACCTCATTTCTGAGGTTTTGGGTTATTTATTTCTATCTAAATTCCATATATTTTCAGATGTGCCTTACCAAGCCAAGAGCATCAACACCAATAAAAGATTGTACAAGAATGATTATACCAGTGTTGCATTGTTGACAAATGACAATTATGATGAATCTGGAACAACAACAAATGATGTAGCTGTGCATTCCATTATTTGTCAAGACAGATCAGCAGACATTGGTGACACCCAAAATGATTTCAAGGTCACAGTTCAAAATGAAAGTGGGTCAGATGACATCAGAAAGAAATGTGATGGGGCTGACACAAGGTGTAGATTTGTAAACAACATACAGAATACAGAACCCTTATGAACATGATATTTGTGGTGTAACTTTTACACATTGTTCTATTCTGAAAAAACTAAATAGACAACATACTGGAGAGAAGCCTTACAAGTGTGATGTTTGTGGTGTAGGGTTTACAGGATGTAGTAATCTTAATAAACACAAAAGAAAACATACTGGAGAGAAGCTTTACAAGTATGATGTTTGAGGAGTAGGGCTTACACAGTCTTCTGCTCTGAAAGAACACAAAAGAATGTATACTGGAGAAAAGCCTTACAAGTGTGATGTTTGTCGAGTAGGGTTTGCACAGTCTTCTCATCTGAAACAACACAAAAGAATACATACTGGAGAGAAGACTTACAAGTGTGATGTTTGTGGTGTATGGTTTGCAGTTAGTAGTAATCTTCATCAACATAAAAGAATACATACTGGAGAGAAGCCTTACAAGTGTGATGTTTGTGGAGTAGGGTTTACATGGTCTTCTCTTCTGAAACAACACAATAGATTACACACTGGAGAGAAACCTTACAAGTGTAGTATTTGTGGATTACAGTTTACAGGATGTAGTAATCTTCATAGACACAAAAAGTTACATGCTAGAGACAGGCCATACAAGTGTATTGTTTGTGGTGTAGGGTTTACACAGGCTTCTAGTTTGAAAGCACACAACATAATACATACTGGAGAGAAGCCTTACAAATGTGTTGTTTGTGGTGCAGGGTTTATACAGTCTTCTCATCTGAAAACACACAAAAGAATTCATACAGGAGAGAAGCCTTACAAGTGTGATGTTTGTGGTGTAATGTTTACATACTTGGTTAGCCTGAAAGCACATAAAAGAATACATACTGGAGACAAGCCTCACAAGTATGTTGTTTATGGTGTAGGGTTTAGATGATATGGTAATCTTAATAAGCATAAAAAATACATAAGGGAGAGAAACCTCACAATAACTCAGTGTTTTTAATAGACTAAAGATTACACAATGGAGAGAACCTTTCATATGTGATGTTTGTGGTGCAATGTTTACACATTCTTTTAGTCTGAAGGCACACAAAATAACACATACAGAAGAGAAGCCTACAAGTTTGTCTCTGTATCTTTGATCCTTCGCCACCGACTGTCAATGCAGTCAGTGGCCATCATGCCTAGTGGCATCTTGTAGGCCAGCAACAAACCACTCCCACTTTGCTTGGTTGCTATGAGATGGGAAACTGAAGATCAAATATGGACCACCAAGCTAGGAAGCCAGTGCACTAACTACTGCACTATCGTGGCTCGCTTGTTCTTTTGTCTTCACCTCAAATGTTAGGCTGCTCTGCCCAACACTTCATGTAACATTAGCCCATCTTATTTTCTGCCCCTTAAAATGTGGTCTTGAGATTTCCTTGCTTATCTCTTACTAATGTAATATTGTTTGCACCTAGTTTTCCACTGATGGTTTTAGTTATAAACCTCAGAAATGAGGTATCTGGGGAAGGTGGTTGAAGTAACAAGAGGAGACATGGTACGCAACCAGACGATACGTCAAGGCCTTAAATCCCACCCCCTGCAGACCCAAGTAGAACAGTCCCAACTAAGATGGTTTGGCCATGTCTGCAGAATGGGAGAAGACCGGCTACCACGACAAGCATGGGAAACAAAGAGCCAAGGATCCAGACCCCAGGACGACCCAGAGTCCGCTGGGAGGACAACATTAGACAATCTTTGAAGGACTGAGGACTAGAATGGAACCAGACCAGGAGGAAGGCAGCCGATAGGATAGTCTGGTGCTCTCTCTTCCAAACCTCTACACCTCACGGTAGAAGGGGAACGACTAAGTAAGTAAGTAAGGTTTTAGTTATTTTACACACTGTGCTTTGTACACTTTTCAGTGATACCTCATCTGCCTGTATTGCAAGGCCATCTAGAAATTTTCTTTTGTTAGCTCAGGTTTAACGTTTTACTTTCTTGTCTAGCTTTCTGTATTGTTTGCTGTATATTTCCTTTAATGTCTCTGGCATTATGCAGACTTGCATTTTCATTTCCTTGAATTCCAAGCATAATTTGCTGCTGTCCCTATATATTGTTGAAATTGTGCTGAATTTCCAGTCTGCATCAGCAGTTGCAATCTCTTCCTGTCTCTTGACAATTTGATGTCGTCTCTTTATATCAACTACAAAAGCTTTTCTGGTTAGGGAGTCCTTCAGTTTGTTGATGTCATTCTTTTTCTGTTTAGTTACAATTTGGTCCAGCAGTTCTGAGTTTTACCTTTAGTCTTGCTACTACTAAGTGGTGATCACTTCCCACATCTGCACCTCTTCTTATTTTCACATCTTGTAATGAATGCCTCTATGTACCACTGATCATAATGTGGTCTATCTGATTTCTGTTTGGTGAATCCTATGTAAATTTGGGAATTTCTGTGTATAGACAAAGCGTTTCTTCGATGACCAAGTTGTTAATGCTGTAGAAGCCTATTAGTTTATCCTCATTCTTGTTTGCTGTTCTGCTGCCACATTTCCCCATCACTCTTTCATTATATTTATTGCATTTTCCTTTACAGCCTCCCATTACTGTATTAAGATCATATCTAGGTATGGCTTCCATTTCCTTTTGTAGCCGTTGATAGAATTCATCTTTGACCTCTTCATCACTGTCATTTGTTAGTGCATAGCATTGTGTAATGGTGATGGTGGTGATTCTGCCTTTCAGTTTTGTTCTAATCAGTCTGTCGTTGATGGGTTTTCATTACAGTAATGACCTTTCTGTTACTTTCTTTAGAATAATGTCTAAGCCTTTATTGTACTGTCCATCTTGCTACCAGAGTAAAGTACTGTTTTGCATGTTGCTGTTTTTATTCTTTCTGTCCCTGTCCAAATGCTCTCACTAATTCCCGTAATATGCAGTTTCTCTTTTGTGATCTGCCTTAGTTTTCCTCCCTCATTCTTAGTTCTGACATTCCAGAATCCAGTTCTGGTTTCATATTTTGTGATCAGGACATCCGTTTTCATGCCAATGGCTTCCTTTTAGCTGTAAGTTATATGAGCCTCAGACTTCAGATGTCCATCCAGCATCAAAGCTTTTTCATGTGTTGCTGTTTCTGTAACATGATTGTTATTTTTTTTACACATAGACAGGGGTGTTGGTCCTGTCCTAATACCCCCAACCTGGAGGACCAGTATGCTAGGTTTAGTCTGACCCCTACCCACACAGACCTGTCCAGCTTGGTATAACCTGACAGGAGTAAAACTTAATCTGGCATTGCACTGGGGGTTGTCAGGGCACTCAAGCCACCTTACCGCTTCAAGGTGTAGGCACCAGTGAAGATAGTGTGATGAATGTAATGTAGGGTTAATACAATGTAAGTCATCTAAATAGACATGAGAGAAAACAAAGTAGTGAAGCCTTACAAGTGTGGTGTAGAATTTTATCAGTGTGTTGATCTAAAACCACACCAAATAATATATACAGAAGAAAAGTCTTACAATTGTGTTGTGTGAGGTTTAGCTGATGTTCTGATCTGAAAAGACACCATAAAATACTTGCACGAGAGAAGTTTTTCTAGTGTGATAGTTGTGGTGTAGGGTTTACACAGTTTACTAGTGTGAAAAGACAAAGTAAAGTGCATACAGGAGAGAAGCCTTACAAATGTAATGTTTGTAATATAAGGTTTAACATCTGTGGCAGTCTGAGAACACACACAATAGTACACTTATTTTACATCTATGATGTATGTGATGTGTAGATTACATAGTCTTTTAGTTTTTAAATGCAGAAAAAATACACACTGGAGAGTATTCTTACATGGTTGGTGTATTTTGTGATTTTAAAACATGTATTTATACTTTTGTATTCACTAGGATACTTTGTTCCCATCACTTGTTAGAATCAAGATAGAAATCATCCAGCTGGTTGCTATTCACATGACATTTATATAGTGTCCTGTTAATGTTGATGGTTATGGGATGTTTCTGGTGGGTGGTGTGGTGCATCAAGGACTGACAATGACAAGTCAGTATGGCCACCACTGTTGAAGATGTGGTGGGTGGTTCAAGAAGAATATAAATGTTATTATTACGCTGATGAAGGCAATCAGCTTATGTCGGGCTTACGGATGGCCGACAGGTGTGGATGTGTAGATGTCAACCTACGCGAATGTCATGTAGTACTAGATTAAGTCACTGGCAATCACACATACCATAGCAAACATAGGAGTCAGGAAACGTTGAAACTCCTAGTAACGTTATACACTGTTTATTAACTACACAGTCTCAAGAGACGTCAAGGTAACACAGTTCACATCAAAACAAGAAGCATCAACAGTATATAAGTAAGCCGTTATATCCCTGGCTTAGAATAAATAGCAGGTACAAAATCTCTCAAGCTTCACCAGCATCTACATCTACAGTATAAATAAGTCTCTTTCAATCTACCGCATTATATCCCTGGCTTAGAATAAATATGAATATGTTCTCTTTCAATCTACAACTGCATGCACAGTACATAATAAGTAAGCCGTAATAATCCCTGGCTTAGAGGTAATATGAATATGTTCTCTTTCAATCTACAACTGCGTGCACAGCACATAATAAGTAAGCCGTAATAATCCATGGCTTAGAAGTAATATGAATATGTTCTCTTTCAATCTACAACTGCGTGCACAGCATATAATAAGTAAGCCGTAATAATCCCTGGCTTAGAAGTAATATGAATATGTTCTCTTTCAATCTACAATATTCTGGAATTATCACATATTCCTTTTCACAAAATATATTCTATTCTGGAACACACTGACGAAATGGTCAATCCCTTTCGGAGCTCTGCCAGGATCGTACTCTCACGAAAATATCGTATCTCAGTACCGCTCAGTAACACACTCTACATCCGCGGACTCCCCGCGAGAGACCATCGCTCAATCAAAATCCATCCAAGCGCAAACTCGCAGCTTGAGATGTGAGCAGAGTTCATCCGCCTTCTACCCCAACCTATATCATAGAACATTCGACCAGTTTCCTTATGTTATTTTTAAAACAAACTAACAGCTAGACAATAGAGCTGTGTTCAAAAATTACTGAGTATACAGCTCCCAACTAAAAAATCATCATCATCACACAGAGCATGTTTACTAGCGTGTTTACAAAAAATCCGACCTGTGCATACAAGTCTTTTAACCCTTAACTCCCCTTTAATAAAAATATGACTTAACAGACTACACCAACCCCTGGGGAAAAAAATGATTTGATCATTTTTTTGTTGTTGAAAAAAATACATCAAACAAAAAATTTGAGGTTGATAGAATACTAATATTTACACATAAGGATACACTATGTTAAGTCATGTTAACAAAAATGAACAAAAGAGGGATAGAAGTAAGTGTAAAGTACAAAAGAAATGAAGTATAGACAGATAATGAGCTAAGCATACGAAGATCAACAACTTCAAAGACATATGAAATATATCAAGTATACACTAGCTATGACATCATAAATGAAAAGTGAAAAGACCAGATGAAATGCAAGAAGAATGAGCAGTAATGAAAGAAAGCAATGCAATCATAAAGAAAACAATGATATATCATGGTAAACAATTACATTAAGCAATGCATATCTAAATCGAAGAACAAATAACTAGCTATCATCTAAAAAAAATAGCATAATGCGCATGATAACCAAGTTAATAAACCCATGGGGTACAAATAATGAACCCGCATAAATATCAAAATTAACAATACCGTTATACATAGTTATTCCTGACGCACAATCGAGCGCCGGGTAAAGAAAAAATACATCACAACCTCAGAAAAACACTTTCTCAATGTACTAATATCGCTATACATAGTTACCCCTAGCGCACAATCAAACGCTGGGCAAAGAAAACATTACAATGTCAGAAAAAATACATTTTCTCTTGTCTTCATATTCTTTTCAAAAAGTACAATACCGAAATGTATCGCAATGATCAGTTACGTAAAAATAGTAGCATCATTACAATTGTCATACTTTCAACATTGCAAAACAGTAGTATATGAACAATATAGTAATGCAATGGTGCATAAAGATGAACCAACATATTATCATAAAGAAGTTATACCATAATCTCATACAATACTCTCTAATAGACTATACTAATACTATCTATTATTCTAAATAAGTTACATATTAAGGACAAATTCAGTAATCTTGGACCATCCTGTGAGCACGAAGGTACAAACACATCTAGTGTGGAGTCAAACTGCCGAATGGTTTCATAGGAACAGCAAATCTTGCAATAAATACCATTGGTAAAAAGCTCAAACAATTAATATAGGAGCTCTGACTCTCATGGAAAAGCATTTGCTGTGAAAAAACACAAATGAAAATCTCTGTTTGGTAAAGTTAGGATTTTAGGAACTACAACAGCTAATTCTACAGTAAACCTACCAACTGTGGCTGTGTAAACTTCCGGCCCCTGTATGGTGATAATCAAACTTTCCTCCTTTACTCCAAAACAAAAAAAAGGTAACAGAGAAAGTAGCACAGACCCACTTAGAATCAAGAATTAAACAGGGTTATGAAAGTGTTCTACTAGAGTACGTTAGTGTATACTAGAGTCGTGGGTATATAAGTGACACCGAAAACTAAAAGGGAATCTAGAAAATGACAGTCAAGCAGAACCATGTGGGCATCGAGACAGTATGTCTGCCATCACATTATTTGAACCTCGAATAGCTCGTATAGAAAAATGAAAGGGCTGTAACGAAATAGCATAACAAGTGGATCTTGAGCTCTTCAAGTTCTTACTCTGTATAGCTGTAAGAGCTTTTTGGTCGGTATCTACTATGAAATGCGCACCAAGAAGGAATCTTTGGAGTTTAAGAATCGCCCAGACCAAAGCTAATAATTCTCGGTCTAGGATAGAGTAGTTCCGTTCTGCCGCAGTCAGCTTCCTAGAGACATACATCACTGGATGCAAAGTTTCAGAATACTCTTGCATCAATGCGGCCCCGATCCCTGTTGATGAGGTGTCACTGCGAAGAATAAAAGGCTTATTTGCATTGGGTAGTCGTAAGATTGTAGGGAAGGAAAATAATAGCTTAATCTTGTCTAAAGAGGACTGGCATTCTGGGGACCAGTGTACTATGTTAGGCGACCCCTTTCTCAATAGAGTAGAGATAGGTGCAGTGATCGATGATAGGTTTGGAATAAATCTTCAATAGAATTGGATTAGACCTAGGAGACTACGGACTTGTTTTTTTGTCTTAGGAGTAGTGATGTTGAGAATTTTCGAAGTGTTATGGTCCTCCGTCTGTAAGAGACCATGACCAACCCGGTGACCCAAAAAAGAAATGTCGCTGAACCCAACATAGGCTTTAGACGGTTTGGCCGTCATTGAGTGTCATTGTTGATATCATCAGCAGTTATTAGGTCGTGAAGCAACAACATGGGACCGCGAGGTTGCACACCAAAGACGACTTCGAACGGTGAAAAGCCTGTATGCTCATTTGGCACTTCTCTATACGCGAAAAGAGCAGCGGGTAAAACCCTGTCCCAATCCTGAGGATGGTCCTCAGTTATCTTTTCAAGTAAATTCTTGAGCATTCTATTCTGACGCTCGACTAACCTGTTTGACATAGGGTGAAAAACACTGCTTAGAGACCTTTCAATGCGGAGCGTGGCCATCACCTGAGACATCAAGTCTGATACCAATTGTGTGCCATGATCTGATAAGATTTGTTTGGGAAACCCTAGACATGAGAATATTAGCCAAAGAGCATCTACAACATCAGTAGTAGAAATGCTCTTGAGAGGTATAGCCTCTGGCCAACGTGTACACATGTCAATGCATGTAAGGATGAACTGGTGTCCCCTGGCAGATCTAATTTTAAAAGGATAAATAATGTCAATTTGCCATTTTCTGAAAAGGATGAATAGGAATATCCGCAGCTTGGATAGGTGCAGCATGGCGTGGACCTCGTGACTTAACCTCCTGATGTATCTTGCAGGAGCGACAATAAATAGCTATATCTCTGTTTACGCCCGGCCAAAAGAAGGAAGAAAGAACCCTAGATTTAGTACGGGAAAATGCCATATGTCCTGCACACTGAGAGTCGTGGGCATGTTCCAAGATCTGAACTCTCATGTCGGTAGGTACAAGAATTTGCGAACGTATGGACGAAGTAGAACCTTGTACCATTCAGACTAGTACTCCATTCTTAATTGAGAACCAATATTTAAGATTTATGTCACCATCTGCATTATCTTCTTTAACTAGGAGAAAAAGTTTTTTTAATGAAGTATCATTTTGCTGAAGTTTGATAAAAGACTCTCGTGAAATCACGGAGTAAGCATCCTGATTATGTACTTCATTAATTTCAGCAGATGGAGTGTGTGAAAGATTTTGAGCTTGTGCTCTAGTAGTGACTGCATAAGCAGCCTGAATGTTTTGCTCTTCCCAGATAGCAATCTGTTGAGGGGTACACTCCTTGATTCCATGTATATGGCCGACGATAAGGTCTGTAATAGGATTCGGGAGCATACATGCATGGTCACGTCCCGTAAAAAAGGGAGTGGCTATGTGGATGATAGCAGTTGGAAAAGTTTCAGCTGTCCCACCAAATGTCACACATTTCACTACATCTCCACTGGCACAGGAAGGATCTATGAGAGACTGCTTAACCCCAACCGTTGTGCATCCAGAATCAAAGAGAACTGAGACTGGATTATTATTCACAAACCCCTTATGTAGAATAAGAGACCCTCTTCCGTCATGCGCAGCTAAGGCAGGAAGAGTGGGTAGAGGATGACCGCATTTCAAGGTAGTTATAGCTGTAGGTTGGAACAAAGTTGTGCACTCTGGGCACTGAGATGCTCTCTCGAAAGCAGAGCAAGCAGTAGCATTAGAGACACTATTATTATTACCTTGATCATTAACAACCTGGGGCTCTTGTTGAGCAGAGTTAGCATGGCGATGCGATCTATTATTTGATATCTACCGTCATATCACAGCTATTATCTCTATTGGGAGCGTTGTTATTTGCTCTATTGAAACTATTGTTCTGATTTGAACCCCAGTTAGCATTGTCGCGATTACTATTTCCCCTTTGATCAAAATATCTATTAGATGGATTTTGTTGTCTCCGAGAAAAATTATTGTAGGGTTGATAATCTCTAGTGTAGTTACCCCTTCCAAAATTCCCATAATTGTTGGAACCAAAATGTTGAGGAACGTTAAATTGTCTCCAGTTTCTTGAAGAAGGAGAATCACTAAAATCACGATTATCTCTCCTACCAAAATTGCGATCAGCACTTTGAGGTTTACGGTGCAAATTAGGACCATATGGTATTGCTGAAGCCACGGGTAAACCTTCTTTGACCTGAGAATTGCTAACAGTTACATTTGGATGAGCCGTGACATATTGGCAACAGTATTGTTCCATATCTTTCAAGTTCGTAGGCTTTCGCTCACGTAAAAAGGAAAGAAAAGACTCATTAACTGATGACATGACTTTGTCACGAAGCAATAAGTCCATAAGGGCTTCATATGTGTGTTCAGTTTTAGAAAGCTCAATCCATCGTGAGAATGTAAGACGTATATTTGCTATGAACTCTGAAAAATCTACCCCAGTCTCCGGTAACAGAGTCTTAAAGCGCAGACGATAACCGTCTTCATTAAGTTGGTATTTCTTTAACAAGGCAGCCCTGGCAAAACCATAGTTATTTTTGTCAGCCCCCTCCAACCTACTTACAACATTCATTGCTTCACCAGTAAGTAGTTCTATAAGTCGTGCACAATATTCCGACTTGTCTATTTTCTGAGATTCACACGTAAATTCAAATCTATTTAGGTAAAATAAAATATCATTTGAGTTAGGTTTAAATTCAGGAAATCTGAGTTTATAAGAACGACTATTTGTCTTATGAGAAGTAGTTTGATTGTCTGTTGCACTCTGTGTATTAATCACATTCACTACCTTCATTTTCTCCAGCTCCATAGCTAACAACTTTTGCTCGTGGAGTCTTTGGTTTTCTTCATCTTGCATCTGAAGCTTTCTCTCCTCCATTTGCATTTGAATTTTTCTTTCTTCCGCCTCTAATTTCTGTTTTTCAGCCTCCATTTGCATTTGCAGTTGAATTTTTCTCTCTTTAGCTTCTAATTTCTGTTTTTCCATTTCCATTTGAAATTTTCTCTCTTCTGCCTGCATCTGCAATCTTCTATCTTCAGCCTCCATTTTCTGTTTTTCAGTTTCCATTTTCTGTTTCTTTTCTTCAGACTTCTGCGCCTTGGCATATTCAACAAGTGTGAATTCTTTTACTTCCTCAGTAGTCATACCAAGGGATTTCCCTTGTGTAATGATATAATCTAAACTAGACATAATGTCTAATTATATGATATAGATAACTTATGTAAATATATTCCTGGAGAAACTCACTTTATCTCAACTCAGTGGGTGACAAGTCCTTGCTCAAGAACTTGTATAATTACCTTACCTATTAATAATATAATTAATCACCTATATATATATATATATATATATATATATATATATATATATATATATATATATATATATATATATATATATATATATATATATATATAATGCATTATAATATTGACAGTGCATGACATAATAGACAGCACAAACAAGAGTGACAAAGACAAGATATAAAGCACAAATGACCACGTTCGCAGGAATCAACTAAATTAAGAAAGCAGAAATAAAGAAAATATATTGCAGTTTACAATGACAGCTGTGAATAGTATGACAATACAAGCGACAACACAGTGTATAAACGAAAAATGTGTATAGAAATAAAAGATAGGAAAGAGAGAAAGACACTCACAAACAAATTAATCGAAAAACTAAGGTACATAGCAAAATATAATGACAACAACACTGAGACATTTCGTCACACCTAAACAATGATATCACAGATTTCCAAACGCAGTGGACTGAAATACATCAGCAAAAAATTCGCTGGAACTTTCCACTGCGGGAAATCCGCAAGAATGTCCCTACAGAACGCTTACGTAGGCCCTCGGTGAAGTGGGATATATCCTACCGTAAGTCTCCACCCAACCAAACCCGCAGAAATATGAAACATATAACATTATTAATTGTGTTTGACAGTTCTTTGAGCTGTATAAGATCTTCTATAGTTCTCCACCCTGTTGGATATCTTTCTGTATTCAAGGGGATGTCCTATACACTTGGTTGGTTTTTGACAAATGCTTTATGTGCTGGGTGAGTCACTTCTTGTGCTTCTTTGCTCCAATAATTTAATCTTACTTCATTCCATCTTAGATCAAGGGGCAGTATGCCGAGAGCTACTTCTAGTGCTTCTAACAAATATTCATGAAAGGAAGCGGTGGTTTTAATGCAGAGTTTGACCTCCTAGATAGGCTACCAACCAAGGATCACGAGCCTTATCTGCTCAAAACTGCTGATTTTAAGGCACCAGTGACTTGGTTCGTCCCTTGTACTGTCAGTGGAAACAGTTCCACCAGGCTCAAATTGAGGCTGGGAGCTGGTCTTGGTTGCCAGAGGCTTTTTGAGGCAGGTGCCATAGAAGCATTTATCTGCAGTGAGAGCTTATCGTTACTACATCTCCTGGCTATTGTGACCAGATACTCCAGCACTATAACTGTGAAAAAAAAAAAATTAAATTAGTGTAGACAATAAGAAAAAATACTTGAGCAAGTAAAAGGAGCACTAGTCAAGAAACAATGATGTCACCATTAATAGAGATCACAAATCAATGATGTCATCAATACTTGTGTGGGTTAGACTGGAAGACCATTTAGTATCGAGAGTATTGAGAACCCGCCTAGGCCGGTCCCAAGCCCGGCTGAAAAAAGAGGAGGGCGGCCTGCATGGAGGTCGTAAGGAGGCAGCCCCTCCACCACGCAAAGGCACAACAGGCCAATCACCTGTTTGCTTTAAACTATGATTACGAGTAATATAAGAGAGAAAACCGGACTGATTCTAAAGGCGACGAACTGGAACGGACTATGACTTATGGAACTTGGAACGCAAGAAGTATAAATGGGAAAGAAGAGGAGCTGGTGGAAGAGATGAGGAAAGCAAAACTAGAAATCCTGGCTTTTACGGAAACAAAGAAAAAGGGACAAGGAGTCATGGATCTCGATGGCAACATGCTGCTCTACAGTGGTGTACACACATCTGAAAGAGCTAAAGGGGGCGTGGGTTGCAATGTGGCCAAAAACCAGAAAGATAGTATCAAGGGATGGAACTTTGTCTCAGAGCGCATTATGGTTGTAAAATTATAAGAAGGAGAAACCATAGTCAACCTGGTCATAGTGTATGGGCCAAATGAGGATGAGAGAGCAGAGGTCAAGGAGGAATTCTTTGAGCTGCTTCAAAGGACAGTGGATGAAATTATCATGCTCAGAAATTTCAATGTCAGAGTTGGAAATGACCATGCTAGATGGGGTTGAATTATCAGAAGATATGGAGAAGATACTCTCAGTGACAATGGAAAGCGACTTCTTAGATTCTGCAGTGAGCAGAATCTGATCATTACCAACACAAAGTTCCCCCATAAGTGCATACATGCATACACTAGGTGTGAACCAACAAAGAATGAGAAGTCAGTGATCGACTATGCCATTGTTAGGAGGAACTCATTCAAATATGTCCGGGATGCTAGAGTCTGGAGGGGGGCCAGAGATTGGAAGTGATCACTACCTGCTTATAATCAAAAGAACAACTGAAAGAGTTGCTCAGCCTAGGAACTGCCCAGCATCACACAAGAAACCAACTAAACGAACGGAAGAAATGAGCATTAAGACCTACAAGCTGAGAGAGCCAGACATTAAGACCAGATATCAGGGGCTTATTGCTACAGCGGTGAGAAACACAGAAGAACAATCTGATGACTTGGAAACCCTGTGGCTTAAATTCAAGGACATCAGACAGCTGCTGCAGAAGCATGTGGTGAAGTCCGACTTTGGAACAAGAGAAAGAGGACACCTTGGTGGACAGAGGAAGTCAAAGAGAAAATAAGAGAGAAGAAAATGGCATGGAAACAATACTTAGGAGCTAAAAACACAACAGGACAAATAGAGAAATATAGAGAATATGTGATACTCAGAACAGAAGCAAAGAACAAGGTGCTAGCAGCAAAACAGAAGTCCTGTGAAGAATTTGGAGAAAAGCTAGAAAAAGATGCGCAAGAAAACCAGACATTGTTCTATAAGACCCTAAAGAACACGAGGAAGGAAAAACAATGCCCTCTCAATTTATAAAGGACAAGCACGGCAAATTGCTTACTGTCCCGAGGAAGTAATGGAAAGATGGAAAGAATATTTCTCAGAACTCGAACGAACGAACGAACGAACGAACGAACTTTATTTTCGAAGGGTTGAGAATTGGGCGCGCAGGCCCGTCTAACATTCTGCCCTTTCACTCTCATTTATCTTGCATACTATATCCTTTTATTCCCACATATTACTTTAAGCATTAATTTAAAGGCATGCAACATTATAAAGTTAACATAATAGCATTCATTTACAGTATACAATCATAATAAAAAATGAGTAGCCTAGGTTTTTTTTTTTTTTTTTAAATAAAGATAGTGACTGAAAAAAAAAAAATAATAATAATAAATAAAATAATATAAACAAAACAATAAATAAATAAGTTATGTATACCGACACTCACTTATGCGGTCAAAACGTCTAATCTGTAGTATTTTTGAATGTGTCATCAATCCTCAATACAAGAATTACAAAAACACATTCTCGCTTACATCCATACATTCTTGGCGGAAATTGAAATAATAATAATAACACTTTCTTGCGCACTTCTGTAACAGAAAAAGTCTTTCAGCAGTTTAAAAAAAAAAAAAAAAATTATATCTGCATGTACATCACCCATTTAAGCAAACGGAAACATTCACATCTCTAAAGTACAGTGGTATGCGGGTACATTCTCACATACATTACATTATATAATAGTATTACATGGATATAAAACAAATTATTCCCATTAAAAACGAGCGGAAGAGGAAAGGAAATGTTGACCTATGGATGAGATGTTGACAGGCAAATGATGTTTCTATGGGGGTAGATAATCAGTGTTTAGGAAGTGTTTGAAAAGTGCTTTGTTAAATGAATATTGTGTAGGTAGGCTTTTTAGGTGGTGTGGAAGGCTGTTCCATAAGTAGGCTCCAGAGTAGGCTAGACTCTGTTTGAACAGGTCGATCCTAGGTTTGGGCAGACGTAACTGATGTAATTGTAGTCCCTCTCTTCTACTGGTTTGAAACAATGATCGTAGGTACGGCGGAGCATTGTTTGATAGAATTGCGTGGGTCAGCTTGGCTTTGTTGTAGAGAAGACGTTTTTTCAGGGACAGTATTGTGGGTTCTTTTCCTGTCCTTGTGTGTTCTTCTTCTTCTTCCTCGTTCGCCCTGAAAAGGACGGTGGTTGCGTTGTGTCTGTTTCCAACGTAGCTGTGATATCTGCACCTTTCGGTCGACACATCCGACTTCTGCACGGCATTTTTTAGGACCGGGTTTGCCTTCCCATTGCGATCCGTACTCGCTCAGCCAGCCTGCACAGCTGCAGACTGTTTCCAGGACCACCACGTGGAGGTGGAGCACGGTCTTGACCAGCTCTGGTTCGCTGGTCCTGACGCAGGCAGTCAAGCTATGAGTCGCTGACTGCGGTCTCTATTGCTGCGTCTTGAGGTCCCGTCCTTGTGTGTGATATCGTGCGATTATCGGTGATCAGACGTATTGCTCTCTTATGCAGGGAGTGCAGTCTCTTTGAGGTGGAAGCAGGGCAACCATCCCATAGTGTAGAGCAGTAATCTAGATGTGTCTGTATATGTGAGGTGTAGAACAATAGTCTAGTGTCTGCGTCTAAGAAGTGTTTTATTTTGGCTAGCTGGTACGTCTTTTGAGCTAAGTGTTTGGTTAAATTCCGTACATGGGAGTTCCACATTAAGTGCTGGTCAATCGTGATTCCTAGAACTTTGTGTTCTGTTACATGTTCAATTTGTATTGATTCCGCGTGTACCTGTAGCGATCTTTTGGTGCAGTTTAGGAGTTTCTGTCTGGTGGTAATCAACATAGATTTCGTTTTTGCTGTGTTTAATGGCATACGATTCATATTACTCCATTTTGTTAGATTGTCTACATCGCATTGAAGAGTCATTTCAAGTGCCACGCAGTCATTGTCACTAGTGTAGATAGTACAATCATCTGCAAAGAGGTCACATGTTGAATATTTTAGATGTAGTGGTAGGTCGTTGATGAACATTGCGAAGAGTAGGGGCCCAAGAATAGAGCCCTGCGGTACTCCTGTATCTATCTTCGAGAAATCTGATGTCGAGTTGTTGTGAAGCACTAACTGTTGTCGATCTCCCAGGAATGATTTGATGATGTTTAGTGGATTAGGGCCTATTCTGAGGGTTTCCAACTTTTGAACCAAGATAGTGTGGTCAATCATGTCAAATGCTTTTTTGAAGTCAACAAAAACAGCACCACCTAATTTCCCATCATTTACGTTCGACAGCCAGTTATCTGCCATTTTGGTGAGAGCTGTGTGACAGGAATGTTTGGGTCTGAAACCTGACTGGCTCTCAATGAGCAGTTTGTTTGTTGTTAAGTGTTGAAATGTGGTGTTGTAAATGTGTTTCTCTAGTGGTTTTGAAAGAGATGATAGAAGGGATATTGGTCTGTAACTGTTGGGATCGCTATGTGAGCCAGATTTATAGAGAGGATACACTTTGGCAGATTTAAATGCTGTGGGAAAGTAGTTGTGTGCAATACATTGATTGTACACATATGTTAAGGAGTCGCAAATGATGGGTGCAGCGTAACGTAGAATCTTATTGCTGATACCATCAAGACCAGATGAATTGTTGTTTTTTAATGCCAAGATATATGTGAGAACTTCGTGTACTGTTAGAAAAGGAATATCTCTAAGATCTGTTATGGTATGTTCAGTGTTGCAGAAGGCGGTCAGTTTACTAATATCGCAGTCCATTGGCTTTAGTGTCGATTTGAGATGGTTAATTTCTGTTTTGAAGTGGTTACTAAAATGAGTAGCCGTGAGGGAGCAGCTTTTTGGTAAAGAGTTTAGTGACTTTGTTTTGTGTGTTAGTGTTCTAATGGCTGCCCAGACTTCTTTACTGTTTGCTTTGTCTTGAATCATCTTTCTAAAATGTAGTTTCTTTTCCTGACGAATGAGGTATTGTACTTTGTTTCTAAGCATCCGATACCTGCGGAAATCTTTGAGCTTATGTGCTTCGTCCCGCTCTCTCATTGTTGATAATATTTCGTTTGTTATCCATGGGGTCTTTCTGATATTTTTAACACGAACTTGCTTTATAGGAACATGTTTGTCAAATACATTGTTAAAAGTTTGTGTCCAGTATGTTATGGCTTCTTCTGGATAGGGAAGTT
Source organism: Oreohelix idahoensis (assembly GCA_024509875.1). Lineage (NCBI taxonomy): Eukaryota > Metazoa > Mollusca > Gastropoda > Stylommatophora > Oreohelicidae > Oreohelix > Oreohelix idahoensis. The sequence goes on from JAMPIV010019340.1 coordinate 100,707, forward strand.
GGTACACGTATGAGAGAGGGGATATTTGTAGGTCTTGTAGGAATAATTGAAGGTTAAAGTTTTTGAAATTCCTGTAATGGACTGTGATGTGTTCCGTTTTAGGTGCTTTGAACCCTTTTCTCGTCCAGGTACAGCAAATAGGATAGTGGTCACTTAATGCTGTCCGTGTAACTGTGCATTCTACAATGTTTTCTGGGCAGGTCGTATAGATATGATCAATTAGTGTAGATGATGAATCTGTTACTCTCGTGGGTTGATTGACTAACTGTGTGAGGTTGTATGAGATGGTGATATCATTCCACGTGTTGTTCGATTTGTGAAGGTCAATATTGAAATCTCCCAGTAGAATAATTTCCTTCGAAGAAGCCCAAACGTTGTCCATCATTCGTGAGAATGTGTCAAACCATACAGCAGAAGAGCTAGGGTTTCGGTACAGGTAACCAATTAAAACGGGGGTCAGGTTGGGGAGTTTTATTTCCAGCCATATACATTCAATGCCAGTATGTTCTAGATCATCACGGCGTCTGTACTGAAGAGATGTTGAGATGTATATAACTAGCCCTGTTTCATGTTGTCTGTTAGAATCCCTGCGAATGGTGGTGAATCCATTAATCCTAATTTCTTCATCTGTAATTTTGTCATTGAGACGGGTTTCAGAAAAACCAAATATGTGGAAGTTTTGTTGGAGAGAGGTGGAGACTTCAGGAAGCTTACCTAGCAGGTGGTAAATGTTTAAATGACCAATTTTAAGCCCTGATAGTTTAAGCCAGGAATTAGTGATATTGCCTATATTTTGATTTGAGTTTTTGCAATCGGACATGATAATAGTCAATAGGAAAGAAAGAATGAGGGGAGTAGGAATGAGTAAGAAGCAATAAAGTTAGTACACAATGGTTAATACAAAATTGTAAACAAGTTATAAAATATACACTGCAATAGATTTCTCTAAAGTCCGTGGACACTGTTTACCGTATCTTAATCTTTGCAAAAAGTGCGGCACACAGGACTATTTTGACTTCAACCACCTTGATGGTGAGCAAGGTCAAGCATCAGAAATGATAACCACTACCACAGAAGAGGAAACAAATGGTGATGAAGATGACATAAAGATGGAAGAACTGAAGGCAGCACTGGAGAAAATCAAGATGGGCAAAGCAGCAGGGCATGATGGTATAACACCAGAAATGGTTAAGTACATGGGAGCATCAGGCGACCTATTACTCTTAAGGGTCCTACAGGCAGCTTGGTGCAACAAGACTATACCAAAGGACTGGGAGATTGCCATCAACACCAATTTTCAAAAAGGGTGACAATCGACAGTGTGGAAACCATAGAGGCATATCCCTTCTCGGTGTCCCTGGTAAAATCTACTCTAGAATCCTAGAGCAGAGACTCCGACTCCTAGCTGAGCCACAATTGGATGAGGTCCAGTGCGGATTCTGAGCAAACCGAAGTACTCAAGACCTAATCTTCACACTCGGACAGCTGAGTGAAAAGGCCCTTGAGTGTAAGAGTGAGATCCATTTTTGTTTCATAGATCTGGAAAAGGCATTTGACAGGGTTCCCTGGAGCAAACTTTGGGACTGTTTGGCAAGGAAGAACATTCCAGCACCTCTGATTCATGCTATACAGAGCTCCTACAAGTCTTGCAGAAATTATGTGAGGACAGCAAACCATAAGTCAGAAGAGTTCAGGACCACCACTGGTGTAAGACAAGGTGATATCCTGTCACCTTACCTTTTCATACTCCTCATGGACGATGTCATCAAGGCATGTAAGGAGAGAACAAGAAAGTATTCAGTGGGGTACTGAAAGATAAGACAGGTCTGTATTTCGGAGCTGGCATTTGCTGATGATGTTGCCCTGATTGCTAAATCAGAGGCACATCTCCAATCCAACCTGCAAGTCTGGAAGGAACAGCTGGAGAAGAGAGGGATGGTCATAAGCAGCTCTAAAACAAAATCCATGGTGATATCACGAGAAGAAAGAAGATATCAGATTAAGCTGGGAGAACAGGTCCTGGAGCAGGTCGACCACTTTAAATACCTCGGAGCTATTATAGACCAAAAGGGAGGCATCAAAGAAGAGTTGGCCACTCGAAAAGCAGCAGCTGGGAGACTTTTTCAGGCCATAAATCGAGGATTCCTCAGCAAGAGAGAGGTTGGTAAGAAAACGAAGATGGCTGTATACCGCTCCACCTATTGATAAGGGTGGATTTAACTGGAATGATAAGCCAAAGGGTCTGACCACCAAAAGTGGATTTAGGCTGACGACAAATCACCACCCCTATCGACACCTGGTATAAAAGTGCAAGATGTAGGTGTCTTCTCTGGTTTATAGTGTTGCTGTGTATGTTGCAGTAGAATAGTTCACAGGGTACAACACAGGCAACATGATGTGTAGAGTCATGAAAATGGTAACTTCGCTTTATGTTTTATACCATTTATTGCACGCCACAAAACAGTCATGATATTTTGTCATCACCAACATAGTTTAACGAATGCAGCATTCAAAATCATATTAGCTGATAGTCATGTAGGATTCAATACTCAATAGTTCTATTGTAAACAGATAGCTTCTGTATATTCGATATCATAAAGTTCTGGTTCATGAAGCTGTATGAATAATATATATATATATATATATATATATATATATATATATATATATATATATATATATATATATATATATATATATATATATATATATAGCACAGATCTGGGTGCCTAAGGTTCATACATATAACTTCTGCAACAGTGTCAGCTGCAGATCATCAATGTTCATAGACAATAATAAATGCTCCCTTCCTTATGCTAGCAGTTCAGATGTGTACAATAAGTCCGTTTACTGTCTGCACGTGAATAGCATACATGGAATACAGGTCAAACCGACCCTTATAACCTTCCTAAGTCTAACCATCTGACTTGGACGTGATCTCTGATATAACGAATCCTGGAACACAGACAATAGTCTTGTTGGTCTAGAGCGACCCATATATATATATAACTAGTTCAGGTATAAAGATACCGGTGGCGAAAATCCTAGTCAAAGTACCTCTCCATTTTGAATCACACAGGCGAGCAAGGAGCCACAAAATGACGAACTTCTAGATGATAGCATAAAGTTCAATACAAGAGGAATTACCTTTCTTCGGAAATCAACCACGAACATATGCCTCCAGGCAGGCTTGAATAATACTGGGAAATAGTCTAGTTAGCTAACTAACTCACAAAGACAATGTATTTCCCTCAGAAAATCACAAGACGCACATTGCGTCCGCTCGCTGCTCAGACCATTTCTCAACTCCCCGAGCTGGGCGGAACACACCAAACGAACTACCAGTTTTGACATGCGCAGAACACCAATATCTGAGTCGCCGCTCACATAAGACGATTCTAAGAACATTTGAGATAAAAGTCTTACACAGTCACGCCTTTTATGGTCATGAACAGAAGCGTTAAGACAGGTTTCAGACATCTACAACAGTTGACTGATACTACCAAATAAGGAGATATGGTCACGCTTCGTTCAAGAAATTATAGACCGAACGTGTCTCTATACAAGAGAAGGCAAACTCATAAAAAAATTGTAGTCTCGATATCTCGGGTTATGTCCCTTTGACTGTAAAAAAAACATAATACACCTTTCAGTCAAAAAATGATCATACATACGAAAAATGATCATACAAAGACTTTGGAAAAAGTAATTATTTGTGCGTAACATTACCGCACCCTCCCGGGAAAAAAAAAATGAAACATTTTTTTTTTTAAATCCTGGAGCCGGAAAAATCTAGGCTCCTAACGCACGTATGATGCGCGGATATATACCTAACAAACTAGCTCAACGCATGGAGCGAAACTGAGATCATATCTCAGGTCCTTAGAGAAAAAATTTATCTAAGTATTCGCGTATATATTCCAGGAAGGTGCCACCAACACACGCCACAATGATGGCAACATCATAATAAAAGTCAAATTACTCTCATACCAATATATGAAATTAAATATATCATTATGATATCATACAATGTGTTGTGCAAATAGCGGTGTAATATACTAATATACCGCACTATATTATTACATTATATAATGCATCAGTAATTAATAACTAATACAATGTTATTCTTCGTTGACATAAAACAATCAATAGAAGAAGATGTGGACATCATCCGCTCCCAATCTAGGACAGGACTTGATATCCTCAATGTTCCACAATGGACATAATCTCGCAGACTTCACTGATGTGCTGCGAAAATATCAATAACACAAATCTTAAAGACAACTGGTAAATCTCTTAATACAATTATGCAAATATATTATCTAAATGTGGCCGAGTGATCTTTTGGCCCGTATATCACTAACTAAGCCTTCTTAGATAATTACATGGTACAATGTTATAAAATTCCCCACAAAAAAGTGAGAAAAAATCTACTAACATGTCATTATAATATTGGACTGTATATCAGGAAATATATATATATGACAGAAGAATCATGTGGAATCGTGTGGGCATCTGGACAGAATGTCTGCCATCACATTATCCGAACCACGGATAGCTCGAACCGAGAAATGAAATGGTTGAAGAGCTATGGCATAACGAGTGGACCTCGAGCTCTTCAAGTTTTTGCTCTGAATAGCAGTAAGCGCTTTCTGGTCGGTTTCCACAATGAAGTGTGCGCCTAGAAGAAATCTTTGTAACTTCAGAATAGACCATACCATAGCCAATAACTCACGGTCTAAAACCGAGTAATTCTTTTCTGCAGCATTTAATTTCCTAGAGATATACATCACCGGATGCAGAGTATCAGAATACTCCTGCATTAGTGCTGCCCCAATCCCAGTTGACGAGGCGTCACTTCGAAGAACAAAAGTCTTCTCAATAGTAGGTAACCTAAGAATAGGTGGAGATGAAAATAGGGCTTTAACCTGGTCCAATGAGGATTGACATTCTTTAGACCAGCGGATCAGATTAGGCGACCCTTTCTTCAATAAAGTAGAAAGCGGTGCCATAATGGAGGACAGATTCGGAATGAATCGTCCGTAGAATTGGATCAAACCTAATAGACTCCGTACTTGTTTCTTCGTCTTAGGGACCGAAATGTTAAGTATTTTTGAAACATTGTGGTCCTCTGTCTTTAAAAGACCATGACCAACACGATGACCTAGGAAAGAAATCTCGCTAAATCCTATAAAGGCTTTAGAGGGTTTTGCAGTCAAGTTATACTCGCGAAGAGTAGACAGTAATTCGTATAAACCCAAATAGTGATCTTTCCAGGAATCACTGAATAGACAGATATCATCTAAGTATGCTATGACATCTGTACGATATGCGAGAATTCGCCGCATCATGCGTACGAATGTAGCAGGGGCGTTCATAAGACCGAAAGGCATGAAATTCCATTGGAATAAACCTCTAGGTGTAGAAAAAGCTGTAAAAGGTTTGGCACGTTCAGTTAGCGGAACTTGCCAATAACCTTTAGACAAATCTAGTTTGGTAAAGAATCTAGAATTAGCAAGTTTATTGAGTAGCTCTTCTAATGAAGGCATAGGTTCAGCGTCGAACTTCGTAACTTGGTTCAATTTGCGATAATCTACGCAAATGCGAATGTTATTATCCTTCTTTCGAACAATAACCATAGACGAAGAGTATGCTGAAGTGGATGGTTCAATGATTTCCAAACGTATCATTTCATCCAATTCTTTTTCGACTTGAGACTGGAAATGGATAGGTATTGGATAAGGTCTGACTCTGATAGGATTATGATCAGTTAGCACAATGTCATGTTCAATGACATGTGTGTGTCCCGGGATGTCTGTAAGAACATCCTGAAAAGTTTGCAACATCGAAGAAACTTGTCGATGTTCCTCAGCGGAAAGATTTGGAGAAACGGTCACGTTTTTCCAAGATTCCGTAGAATAAAGTGGGACCATAGGAAGAGGAAGATTGACATCAGAAAAAGTAGTTTCCTCATCCTGTATAACTGACAGAGATGAGTACTGACCATGAGGTGCTTGAGAATTGTCCGTTGCCTGGAAAATAGGCTGCAAATAGTCAGGTCTTTCATAAAATTCCGTGAGCATATTTATGTGGAAAGTTTTATGCTTTCCATCAATATCGACAACATAGTCGACATCAGAAATTTTGGAGACTATTGCATATGGACCTTTCCATGCAATTAGAAGTCTGTTCTCCCTTGAAGGAAGTAGAACGAGAGCTTTGTCACCTGGACAAAGTTGTCGTAGACATCTATTTTTATTTGCAAACTGCCTTGCCTTTTCTTTAGCAAATTCGGATGAAGAAGTTGCTAGTTTGCATGCCTCGATGATCTTTTGCCTAAGAGCAATGACGTACTCATAAGAAGATTGAGTTTCATCGCTAATATTATCGGCAGTGATTAGATCGTGAAGTAAAGACATAGGGCCGCGCGGTTGCGCGCCAAAGACAAGTTCAAAAGGGGAAAACCCTGTATGTTCATTGGGGACCTCTCTATACGCAAAGAGAGCCGCGGGTAAGACCCTGTCCCAATCCTGAGGATGATCCTCAGTTATCTTACCAAGTAAAGTTTTCAGAGTCCTATTTAAACGTTCGACTAACCCATTAGACATTGGGTGATAGATACTGCTGAGAGACCTTTTAATATGTAGCATAGACATTACCTGTGACATAGTGTCTGATATAAGTTGAGTGCCATGGTCTGACAATATTTCTCCGGGAAAACCCAAGTGAGAAAATATCAGCCAAAGAGCGTCTGCGATATCAGCAGTTGAGATGCTCTTGAGAGGTATTGCCTCTGGCCAACGTGTGCACATATCGACACATGTAAGAATAAATTGATGTCCTCTAGCTGACTTAATTCTAAAAGGACCGATAATATCTATTGCCGTTTTTTGAAAAGGGCGAATAGGAATGTCAGCAGCCTGGATAGGCGCAGCATGTCGTGGTCCTTTAGATTTGACCTCCTGACATACTTTGCAAGAGCGACAGTAAATTCGTATGTCCTTGCTCACAAATGGCCAAAAGAAAGCCGCAAGAACCCTCAACTTTGTACGGGAAAAACCCATATGTCCAGCACATTGCGAGTCATGAGCATGTTGCAATATTTGCAATCTCATGCTCTAGGCACAAGAATTTGTGAATGAGTGGACGTAGTCGAGTCTTGTACCATACGTACAAGTACGCCGTTCTTCATAGAAATCCAAGATTTTCTATTAGTATTCTGATTAGGATCACCTTTTTTTTTGCTAGAATGAAGAATTTTTGTAAAGACGGATCTTCTTCTTGCAATTTGATAAATGAGTCACGTGTAATAGTCAAGTGACTATCTTGGTCATTTACTTCATCATTATTAGTTAATGAAGTTTGAGGTGGATCCAGAGCATGTGCTCTTGTGACCACCGCATTGGTAGCTTCAATGTTTTGCTCTTCCCAAACAGCAATCTGCTGTGGGGTACATTCCCTAACTCCGTGAATACGACCAATAATAAGGTCCGCAATAGGATTTGGAAGTAGACACGCGTGGACCTCTCCCGTGAAGAAAGGAGTAGCAATATGTATTATGGCAGTAGGATACTTTTCCAACGTGCCACCAAATGTGACACATTTGATGACCTTTCCTGTAGCACAGGATGGATCTACAAGAGATTGCCTAACACCAACAGTAGTACATCCAGAATCAAACAACACTGAGACTGGATTACTATTTACAAGCCCCTTATGTAATATAAGAGAACCTCTCCCATCATGAGCAACATTAGCAGGAAGAGCGGGCAAAGGATGACCACAGCTTAGAGTACTAACGGTCTTCGGATCAAATAAAGTACTGCATTGGATACATTTATTTGCTCTACCAAAATCAAAAGATGAGCATCCGATAGCATTATGGTCTTTATCACTATTAATCTGTTTATCTGCTCCCTGAGATTCTTGTTGAACAGAATTCGTCTGTTGATATCTTTTTCTCTTATGTTGCGATCTACCGCGACCATTATTGCCTCTGCAATTATCATTAAAGTCCCTACTGTAATTTTTATCCTGGTTTGAGTTCCAGTTTCCATAACTGTCATTACCATCTCTATGCTGTTGAGAACCTCTATTATCTTGGTATTGAGGTCTCTGCAAAAAATATTTCCCTCTATGCCGATTACCTTTGTGAAAATTTCTAAAGTTAACCGGAGTAGAATACCGTGTAGTATTAGGTTGTCTCCAGTTCTGGGAAGAAGAATCACCCTGGAATTGATTACTATGGTTCTGGGCATAATTACGGTTACTCTTTTTATTGAAATTTTGCTGGCTACCCTGAAATTTACGCATAAAATTTGGGCCATAAGGTGCTGCCGAAGCAACTGGCAGACCTTCTTTTACTTTAGAGTTGCTAATGGTTATGTGAGGATGCGCAGTAACAGACTGGCTACAGTATTCTTCCATTTCTTTTATGTTTTTAGGCTTACGCTCATGAAGAAAAGAAAGAAAAGCTTCATTAACAGAAGACATGACCTTGTCTCTAAGTAGTAAATCCATAAGGGCTTCAAATGTACTTTCTGTCTTAGACAACTCAACCCATCGTAAAAAAGTAAGACGTATAATAATAATAATAATAAATTCTTTAAGCACCAAACACAGCGCATAAGGCAGAAACCAGTGCTCTCCAGGTTGTTCGTTGTGACGCCACTCCTCTTAGCTCTTGCACATTATTTAGGCCCAATGTTCTTCCTTCTCTTATTATTGTTCTTCTGAGTGTTTCTTTTGGTCTTCCTTTTTTCCTCTTACCCTCAGGAACCCAAGTGAGCGCCTGTAGTGGTATTCTGTTGTTTTGCATTCGTAGGACATGACCGATATAAGACCATCGTCTTTTCCTTATATAGTCGGAGACATATTTCTGCCTAGAGTCTTCTCTTATTTGTCGATTAGTCTTGAATTCTTTCCAACTGATGTTCATGAGTTTTCTAAGACATTTGTTCTCGAATGTATTCAGCTTGTTGTCCAATGATTTTGTTATTTTCCAACTCTCACAGCCGTATGTTAACACTGAGATAACATTTGAATTAAACAGACGAAGCTTGGTATGTATATTCAATGATCGTAATTTCCAAATGTTAGATAATCTATTGAAGGCGCTAGCTGCCAAAGCAATTCTAGTATGGATTTCTCTTGTTGTGTCACCATCCTGAGTCATTTTACTGCCTAAATAATTGAAACTTTCAACTTTCTGTAGTTTTTCCCCGTTCAAGATGATATCAAAGGTCTCGTTAGAAAAGTTCATAGCTTTAGTTTTAGAGGCATTTATTTGGAGACCTATTTTAACCGAGAGATGACACAAAATTATTTATTGCTTCTTGGGATTGTCTTGGTGTTGAACTTAAGAATGCTACATCATCTGCGAAATCCAGGTCCCCCAGGAATTTTCCATTTGTCCATTTTATACCCAATTGTTCATTGTGGGTATAGTTTCTCATAACCCAATCAATAGCTATTCCAAAAAGTAGTGGTGACATAATACAGCCTTGTTTCACCCCTGTTTCTACTGTAAACCATTCTGTATTCCCTTTATTTGTTCTAACACAACATCTTGCATTGTCATATAGCGCTTTGATTATATTCACATATTTTGTTGGAAAACCATAGATTGTAAGTATCTTCCACAATGATGGGCGGTGTAGACTATCAAAGGCTTTTTGAAAATCGACGAAGGTGATAATAAGTGGCGATTGCCTTTCCACTGATTCTTCTATAATTGTTCTTAGTGTGAATATTTGATCAATACATGATCGTTTCGGCCTGAAACCCGCTTGTTCTTCTCTGATCTTTTCGTCAGCATGCAATTTAAGTCTTTCTAACATCATGCAACATAATAATTTTCCAGGTACTGATAATAGAGATATACCACGCCAGTTATTACAGTCTGATAGATCACCTTTCTTCGGTAACTTTACAATAATACTGTCTTTCCATTGTTGTGGTGGTTGTTTCTTCTCTCCATACTTCATTTATAATATCTAAAATTCTCAAGAGGTTGTTGTCATTAACTGCTTTAATCATTTCCCCTGAAATTTCGTCAACTCCAGCAGCTTTAAAATTTTTTAATCTTTTAACGGCTTGTTTGATCTCGTCCAGCGTGAATTCATCGCAAGTTATTGGCAAGGTGGTTGTGGGTGTTTCATTATTAAAATCAGGTGTTACTGTTGGTGGTGGTCTGTTTAGCACCTCCATGAAGTGCTCAGCCCATCTCTTCATTTGTTCTTTTTCTGTTGGTATTGAATTCCCTAATTTACCTTTAACAGGTGTTTCCATAGCAGTAGGCTGGTGACATAGTTGTTTTGTAATTTGATAAAGGCACCTACTATTACCAGTTCTTGCAGCATTTTCAGCTTCTACGGCCAGTTCATTGATGAAATGTCTTTTATCTCTTCGAGTTTTTGTCTTCACTTCTTTATTTAACAAGTTATAAGTTAGTTTGCAAGATTCAACTGCATTATGTGTACTTGCCGCTAGTAGTTTAAGTTTTGCTGTTTTCCTTTCTTGTATTTTATCCCAAGTATCTTCTCTCATCCATTTTTTCTTTTTATGTACTAGGTATCCGGTGGTCGCTACTGCTGCTTCTGTCATTGCTGTTCTCAGTTGTTCCCATTTAGTATCGATTGTCTTGGTGGTGATATCGTTGTCAATTTTGCCTAAAGCATCGAAATAGTTGTTCATTTTGACATTATATTCCTCCTTTATATCATTTGATTGCAGTCTGTGTACATCTATTCTTCTATTTTTATTCTGTTGGTATAACTTCTTCAGTTTAATTCTCAGTTTAGCTATGCAGAGGTTATGATCGCTTCCGATCTCTGCACCTCTGTATGCTCTGACGTCTTGAACTGATGAGCGAAATTTAGCGCTTATGCAGAAGTGATCTATGTATCACGTATGCTTGAGATGAATTCAGAGAATTCAACTCCAGTTTCTGGTAACATGTTTTTAAATTTAAGACGATATCCATCCTCGTTAAGTTGGTACTTCTTTAACAATGCCGCCCTGACAACCTCATAGTTGTTTTTGTCCGGCACATCTACCATACTCAACAAAGTCAAAGCATCACCTCTAAGTATCTTGGACAGATGATAAACATATAATGTTTTATCTATATTATGCACCTTACATGCACTTTCAAATCTATCTAGATAAAATGTTATATCATCAATTGAGGGATTAAATGCTGGTAGATTAAGCTTGAAATCCTTAGCATTAGTCTTATCTGACACCTTATTTGCATCATTAGCATTACCAGTGTTCAATAACTTTAACTTCTCTAACTCTAAAGCTAAAAGTTTTTCTTCATGCTCCATTTTTGCTTTTCTCTCATCAGCTTCTCTTTGTAACCTTCTTTCTTCAGCCTCAGCCTGTAACTTTCTTTCTTCAGCCTGAGCCTGTAACTTTTTTTCTTCAGCCTGAGCCTGTAACTTTCTTTCTTCAACCTCTATTTCAAGTCTCTTATTTTCAGCTTCTTTTTCAAGCCTCTTCTCCTGAGATTCTGCTTCTCTTTTTTGTTTTTCCATTTCCATTTGTAATCTTTTTTCATCTACCTGCATCTGCAGTTTTAAATTTTCAGCATCTATTCTCTTTTGTTCAGTTTGTTCTTTCATTTTCTTTTCCTCCGACTTCAATGCCTTGGCATATTGAACAGTCGCAAATTCTTCTAATTTATCACCAGTCTTCCCAAGGGCTTTACCCTGCTCAATAAAGTACTCAAATGTAGACATGATGTCTAAAATGTGAGTACAGAACCTGAAATAATTAATTATCTTATTTCAATCTTAATAGCAACAAGACTTAATAAAGTGCTTGTATAATCACTATGTTTACTCCAATCTCTGTGGGAAACAAGACTTGACACCAACTTGTATTATCAAATGTATAATAATATCACAAGTCACCTCTTTATCATCAGTGCACTACACAAATCAGTGCATAACCATCAGTTATTTATCATAACTGCACTACAATAGTGCATAAGCAAAAAAAACTACCAGTTAGTTATGATAAGTGCACTATAGACCAATAGTGCATGAGCATATATGTAACAATAGTGAAAGCTAACTATGCAAGAACTATGTAAACAATAACAAGACAATGTAAACAATAACAAAGGTCACCAACAATGTAAACAATAACAAAGATCAAAGTCAATGTAAACAACAACAAAGATCAAAGTCAATGTAAACAATAACAAAGATCAGAGTCAATGTAAACAACAACAAAGATCAAAGTCAATGTAAACAATAACAAAGATCAGAGTCAATGTAAACAACAACAAAGATCAAAGTCAATGTAAACAATAACAAAGAGCAAAGCAATACGAAAACATTCGCATAAGTCAAATAAATAAACAGCGAAAACTAAAAAGAAATATGCGAAGATATGACAAACAAATGACGCTACAGTGTATAGACAGCAATTTTGTAAAGAATTGAATAATAGAAAAGAGGAGACCTACAAATACAAACAAATGAAATCGAAACTAAAAAAACAGAAAGAGAGAGAAAAAAAATATATATACAAAAAACGAAAATAAAGCACAACTCGTCACAACTAAACAGATATAGCAACGATTGTCGCTAGCAAATTTCACAGTAGGAAATTCGCACAGTCCCTAACGAAAACGCTAACAGTAGAACCTCTGTGACGTGGTATCTTCTACTGAAAGACACCGCCCAACTGAAAAACCCGCTGAAATCTAAACATATAAATATTCAAATACAAATAACATTTAACATGTAAAATGTAAACAGTGTGAAAAATGTGAGAGACAGAAGGCTCAGTTAGAACATAAGGGCACAGTTCACAAACAAAACAGGCCACTTAACTTCTATGAATCCACAACGTCAGCACAGTTCAGAACAGGATGTGATCAGCATTCTTAGGACAATGATCCAACGTTGATCCATATCTGCTCTCATAAACTGCCACGACGACGGAAATGAGCTTCTGACAGAAAACAGCTTCTGAACTTGACCTTCTGAATTGACTTGAGCACTTGACCTTCTCAATCCGGAACAGTTGTTACGGCACTTGTCCTTCTTCCTAACAGATCAGGAAATCGATTTGCTCGGCACTTGTCCTTCTATCGTAGGAAAACTGCCAACTTGACGAGCAAAGCCGGGTATTTTGAAACAATTTCCAACTTTCAGCAACGCCGGGTACTTTCAAAATCTTTCATCAAACATTGAGGTGATGAGTTGAAACTGTAATGTTGAAAGCTTGATGATGATGTCTGGGTTTGTTGACCCCCTTGATAGCTGGTACCAGAGTAAACCAACAATTGGCCACCAAAAATGATAATGGTGCGCCAAAATCCCAGGTACGTTAGCTCCGTTATAACATACTACAGTTCAAGGAATGTCTGCATTCAACAATATTATTTAGCTGATAGTCATGTAGGATTCAATACTCAATAGTTCTATTGTAAACAGATAGCTTCTGTATATTCGATATCATAAAGTTCTGGTTCATGAAGCTGTATAAATAATATATATATATATATATATAGCACAGATCTGGGTGCCTAAGGTTCATACATATAACTTCTGCAACAGTGTCAGCTGCAGATCATCAATGTTCATAGACAATAATAAATGCTCCCTTCCTGATGCTAGCAGATCAGATGTGTACAATAAGTCCGTTTACTGTCTGCACGTGAATAGCATACATGGAATACAGGTCAAACCGACCCTTATAACCTTCCTAAGTCTAACCATCTGACTTGGACGTGATCTCTGATATAACGAATCCTGGAACACAGACAATAGTCTTGTTGGTCTAGAGCGACCCATATATATATAACTAGTTCAGGTATAAAGATACCGGTGGCGAAAATCCTAGTCAAAGTACCTCTCCATTTTGAATCACACAGGCGAGCAAGGAGCCACAAAATGACGAACTTCTAGATGATAGCATAAAGTTCAATACAAGAGGAATTACCTTTCTTCGGAAATCAACCACGAACATATGCCTCCAGGCAGGCTTGAATAATACTGGGAAATAGTCTAGTTAGCTAACTAACTCACAAAGACAATGTATTTCCCTCAGAAAATCACAAGACGCACATTGCGTCCGCTCGCTGCTCAGACCATTTCTCAACTCCCCGAGCTGGGCGGAACACACCAAACGAACTACCAGTTTTGACATGCGCAGAACACCAATATCTGAGTCGCCGCTCACATAAGACGATTCTAAGAACATTCGAGATAAAAGTCTTACACAGTCGCGCCTTTTATGGTCATGAACAGAAGCGTTAAGACAGGTTTCAGACATCTACAACAGTTGACTGATACTACCAAATAAGGAGATATGGTCACGCTTCGTTCAAGAAATTATAGACTGAACGTGTCTCTATACAAGAGAAGGCAAACTCATAAAAAAATTGTAGTCTCGATATCTCGGGTTATGTCCCTTTGACTGTAAAAAACATAATACACCTTTCAGTCAAAAAATGATCATACATACGAAAAATGATCATACAAAGACTTTGGAAAAAGTAAATATTTGTGTGTAACACCTATGTCCCAGTCTTGACATATGGATGCGAGTCATGGGCAATGACTACAACCCACAAAAGCCAGATCCAAACCTCAGAAATGAGGTATCTGAGAAAGGTGTTGAAGTAACAAGAAGAGACATGGTACGCAACCAGACGATACGTCAAGGCCTTAAATCCCACCCCCTGCAGACCCAAGTAGAACAGTCCCAACTAAGATGGTTTGGCCATGTCTGCAGAATGGGAGAAGATCGGCTACCACGACAAGCATGGGAAACAAAGAGCCAAGGATCCAGACCCCTAGGATGACCCAGAGTCCGCTGGGAGGACAACATTAGACAATCTTTGAAGGATCGAGGACTAGAATGGAACCAGGCCAGGAGGAAGACAGCCGATAGAATAGTTTGGCGCTCTCTCTTCCAAACCCCTACACCTCACGGTAGAAGGGGAACGACTAAGTAAGTAACTGTCCAGTCAACCTTGGTAGTGATATAGGTATTTTTGGTGTACTGCTGTGTGCGGTGTTCCGCTATATGTCCCTACACCAACTTGGCCAGTGTAACTCCAGAAGTTACAGATGAATTATAATCCAAGAACATCGCTACACCTACCTACCACACAAAAATAAGAATCTTCAACTCAAATGTGAAGTAGTCCTACTGTATGGCTCTGAGACATGGAGAGCAACAAAAACAACAACCAAACCATTACAGACTTTCAAAAATGGGTGCATGTGAAGAATAGAAGGACTGAAATGGCATTACAAAGTCACAAATGTGGAACTGATGACAAGAACCAGTGGAACAAGAGTTGAGAATAAGATGCTGGCAATGGATGAGACACACAGTGAGGAAACCTGTTGATATCATTACAGGGCAGGCCTTGTTATGGAAGCCCCAGGGATAAAGAGGCAGAGGTAGACCAAAAAACACATGGAGAAGAGAACTGGAGACAGAGGTGAAAATGATGAGGACAACATGGAAAGAACTTGAGCAGATGTCACATGACAGGAAGACTTGTGCTCCTTGTGGTGCTCATCATCTCAGCCCGTAACCCTCATGGGTCGTAGGGGTGCCATGGTGGAAGCATCAGCAGACAGGGTCCTTGTTGCTGTCATTTTCGACGGAGTCATCTGTCAAGTTATTTGCTTATGTTTGTATCATAAGTATAATTGTGTCTTTACCTGCGATGTCAGGTTGATTAGGGGTTGTCTTCCCTTGTTTATTCATTCATTGTGTTTGACCTTTAGGGTCAGGAGTTGTCAGTTCGGGCGTAGGCCTATGGGAAGGTTTTTTAAGCGGGAGTGAGATATACTTCCGGGAAGCCGGGAGGTCCTGTTTTTCTGAAGGGACCAAGAGTCCATTGTTTTTCGGGGAGAATCTTCGAAGTAACTGCTATGGCAGTTTTCCCCAGTGAATCTCTGTGCGTCGGGATGACGACAGAATTCCTTGTGTAGTTCTGAGGATTCATTTACCAGGTAATACCGACCTTTATGCATTATTACGCTTTTCGGTGGCAGAACATGTAAAGGATTACCTAGGGTGAACAGCAGTTCACGGATCCGCCATTTCAGAACTTATATATTTGTGCTCGAGGTAGCCATCCAAGACTGTTAGTCTTATATTGTCCAGAAATCCAGTGACGAAGATATATTGTGGGAGCCGCAGATTGGCGGAACTTCTATCTACAATAAGTATTACTGCAGGGTTGATGATAACGTATTTAACAGAAGTACACGGCCGACGTTAGGACGAGGCCTGTGCTTCCGGCTATTATACTACAGCCTGATATGTGCAATTGGCAGGGAGTGCCAAGTTGCACCTGTGTGTCAAGGTAACTAAGGCATCTGACGCGTTTAGTCAGAGACGCCAAGGGCGACGCTACGAACTGTCATTATTGAAGAACTTTGCTATTGACCATGCACGTCTATTCTGATGTTTACCTTTTTGAATGCCAAATGTATACCTATCGATGTCAGGTCAGCATGACCTTGTTACACTGACTGTTCCTGTTGATATTATGTGTGTTCCCGTCAATAAATGTCTTGAAACATGCCTGCAGTGTCAAAGCATCCTTGATTACTGCATGTGAGAGTATGGGTTGCAGGATCTACATCTATACGAGCCTAAACACATTCGCGTCTTCATTCGCACCCACACTCAACTCATCATACGCTCGCACTACACATCTAACAACATGTAAACTGTCTTGGGCCAGTGATCACCTCAACAAGAAGAAAAAGACAGTTACAGTCCTCCACTGCTCTCTATCCTCAGCAATGCGTAGAAGTGTGGAAAAACCGTGTCCTGCCCATTCTTTGATGTTATCAGCCCAGGATTTTCTCTGCCTTCCTCTTCTCCGTTTACCTTCGACTGTTCCCTGAAGGATCGTTTTCGAAAGGGAGTCATGACGAGTTACATGCCCAAACCAGGCAAGCTTTCGATGTTTCACTATTGACAAAAGTGGTTCTTGGTGGCCTGCATAGGTGTTTATCTTCTCTCTAACATAGACATTTGTTTTGTGCTCTTTATAGCAAATGCGCAAAATTCTTCTATAACATTTATGCTCGAAAGCCTGAATCCTTCGCTCCGTATCTGCAGTGAGTGTCCAGCCCTCACACCCATACAAGAGAATAGATAATACAAGTGATTTGTATAATTTGATCTTCACAGGAAAACTGATGTTACTTTTCCAGATCACATTCAACCTTGTCATGGCAGCTGAGGCCATCTCAAGTCTTGTCTTGATTTTCTTTAATTGATCTACA
Organism: Oreohelix idahoensis; assembly: GCA_024509875.1. NCBI lineage: Eukaryota > Metazoa > Mollusca > Gastropoda > Stylommatophora > Oreohelicidae > Oreohelix > Oreohelix idahoensis. The sequence continues at coordinate 117,992 of JAMPIV010019340.1, forward strand.
TACTTATATCACTGGTGTAGATAAAGGTTATTAACAGACATCACTCATAATAAGAAAAGAAAACAATTACAAGATGTTCATGCTGAATTAATTAAATAGAACAATCATTACAAAATTAAACAAAATAAATGTCATGTGACTATCAACCAGATGGACAGTTTTTAATCTTGATTCTAACAACTGATGGGGGAAAAAAAAGTACTTCATTGAAATGTATAAATGTTTTAAATCATAAAATACACCAACCATGTAAGAATACTCCTAACCTATACATCACATACATGTAAAGCTACTCCCTTAAGTGCATTCTTGTGTGTGTTCTCAGACTAGGACAGCTGTTAAACCTTGCATCACAAACATCACATTTCAAACCTCGCGTATGTAAGGTTTCTCTCCTGTATGTATTTTAGTGTATTTTCTCAGACAAAATCAATGTGTAAATCATTTACCTTATTACATAGTCATTCCCCTTCTGCCGTGAGGTGTAGAGGTTAAATCGTTTACCACAAACATCAAACTTGAAAGGCTTCTTGCAAGTAAGCACTCTACTATGTCTTTTCAAACTGTGTAAACCCTACACCACATATATCATGCTAGAAAAACTGCTCTCGTGTATGCATTTTATGGTATCTTTTCAGACTGGAATACCATGTAAACATAACACCACAAATGTCACACTTGTATGGCCTCTCTCTAGAATGTATTCTTTTGTGTTTATTAAGATTGCTGCACCATGCAGAGCATATCCCACAAACATCACACTTGTAAGGCTTCTCTCCAGAATGTAAACTTTTGTGTTTATTAAGATCACCATTTCGTGTAAACTGTACTCCACAAACATCACATATAAAAGGCTTCTTTCCCATATGTAATCTTTTGTGTTCTTTAAGACTAGAAGACCATGTAAACCGTACTCCACAAACATCACATATGTAAGGCTTCTCTCCTGTATGTAATCTTTTGTGTTCTTTAAGACTAGAAGACCATGTAATCCTATGTCACAAACATCACACCTGTAAGGCTTCTCTCCTGTATGTATTCTTTTGTGTTTATTAAGATCACTACATTGTATAAACCCTACACCACAAACATCACACTTGTAAGGCTTCTCTTCAGTATGTGTTATTTTATGTGCTTTCAGAGTATAAGAATATGTAAACCCCAAACATCAAACTTGTAAGGCTTCTCTCCAGTATGTGTTCTTTTATGTGCTTTCAGACTAACTAAGTGTGTAAACCCCATGCCACAAACATGACACTTGTAAGGCTTCTTTCCTGTTTGTGTTATTTTGTATACTTTTAGACTAACAGACTGTGTAAACCCACTCCACAAACATCACACTTGTAAGGTTTCTCTCCTGTATGTAGTCTTTTGTGTTCTTTAAGACTAGAAGACCATGTAAACCCTACTCCACAAACATCACACTTGTAAGGCTTCTCTCCTGTATTTGTTATTTTGTGTGCTTTCAGATTACCGGACTATGTAAACCCTACTCCACAAACATCACACTTGTAAGGCTTCTCTCCTGTATGTTTTCTTTTGTGTGCTTTAATACTAAAAGACCGTGTAAACCCTACTCCACAAACATCACATGTGTATGGCTTCTCTCCTGTATGTGTTCTTATGTGTGCTTTCAGATTAACAGAATATATAAACATTGCACCACAAAGATCACACTTGTATTGCATCTCTCCAGTATGTATTCTTTTGTGTTGTTTCATATTAGAAGACTGTGTAAACACAACTCCACAAACTTCACATTTGTGTGGCTTTGCTCCAGTATGTATTCTTTTGTGTTTATTAAGATCACCGCGTTGTGTAAACCCTACACCACAAACATCACACTTGTAAGGTTTCTCTCCAGTATGTATTCTTTTGTGCTGTTTCAGACTAGAAGACTGTGTAAACATAACTCCACAAACTTCACATTTGTATGGCTTTGCTCCAGTATGTATTATTTTGTGTTTATTAAGATTACTGCATTGTCCAAACCCTACACCACAAACATCACACTTGTATGGCTTCTCTCCAGTATGAATTCTTTTGTGTTGTTTCAGATTAGAAGACTGTGTAAACCCAACTCCACAAACTTCACATTTGTATGGCTTTACTCCAGTATGTATTATTTTGTGTATATTAAGACTAGCGCGTTGTGTAAACCCTACACCACAAACATCACACTTGTAAGGTTTCTCTCCAGTATGTATTCTTTTGTGTTGTTTCAGATTAGAAAACAGTGTAAACAGAACTCCACAAACTTCACATTTGTATGGCTTTGCTCCAGTATGTATTATTTTGTGTCTATTAAGATTACTGCCTTGTCTAAACCCTACACCACAAACATCACACTTGTATGGCTTCTCTCCAGTATGAATTCTTTTGTGTTGTTTCAGATTAGAAGACTGTGTAAACCCAACTCCACAAACTTCACATTTGTATGGCTTTGCTCCAGTATGTATTCTTTTGTGATTATTAAGATCACAGTGTTGTGTAAACCCAACACCACAAACATCACACTTGTAAGGCTTCTCTCCAGTATGTATTCTGTTGTGTTTATTAAGATCACCGCGTTGTGTAAACCCTACACCACAAACATCACACTTGTACGGCTTCTCTCCAGTATGTATTCTTTTGTGTTTATTAAGATCACCGCGCTGTGTAAACCCTACACCACAAACATCACACTTGTAAGGCTTCTCTACAGTATGTATTCTTTTGTGTTTATTAAGATAACCGGGTTGTGTAAACCCTACACCACAAACATCACACTTGTAAGATTTCTCTCCAGTATGTATTCTATTTTTTTTTTTCAGAGTAGAACAACGTGTTAGCATTACATTACAAACATCAAGTTCACAAGGGTTCTGTGTTTCCTCACTCTGCATGTTGTTTACTAACCCACACCTTATATCAACCTCATCAAGTTCATCCCTTTTATTTTTGATGTCATCTGACCTACTTTTATTTTGAGCTTTGACCTTGAAATCATTCTTGGTCTCATAAATGTCTGCTGATCTGTCTTGACAAATAATAGAATGCACAGCTACATCACTTCCTGCTGTTTCAGACTCATTATACTTGTCATTTGTCAACAATGCAACACTGGTATAATCATTCTTGGGCAATCTTTTATTGGTGTAGATGCTCTGGGCTTGGTAAGGCACAGCTGAAATTATATGGGATTTAGATAGAAATAAATAACCAGTGCATGATAAGCAATGAGTCATTTGATGCCATAAATTGTGTGGCATCCATAAAATTTTAGCAAGACACATGGCTTAGTAAAAATTTAAAATTGGGTAAAGTCAGTCTTCAAAAAACAATATGGACAGGTCTAATAAAGAATGTAATTCAGCTGTCCAAAACAGGAGAAAAGAGGCTCTAGAACCAGCCCAGAGAAAGCTGAAAGAAGTCTGGGTAACTGACTAACCTTTTTTAATTAAAATCATCAGCGGAAAACGAGTTGCAAACAATATTACATTGTGACGTAAGTGTGACGTATAATGGAAATATATCCTACAGTATCTGACAGCCCTGAAATTCCGTTAATGTTTTAAGATTTGCTCGTAGAAAAAAGCACATGTTTTTCTACCTGTCTGACTCACCTTTTAACCCACGCCCCTTTTTTTCTGTAAACAAGGGCTAAAGCAAAGTTTGCAAATTTCATGCCCTGCAATTGAACGGGAGCGAACCCGGTCTGTTTACCTGAGTTTCTCACACGAGCTGATCTGTCAATCATCAGATATCAGACAGATGCACATGGAAACAGCGAACCTCTTGAAGTGAGAACGCTTGGGTAAAATAATTTCCCGAGCGGCTTTTGATCTCCAAATATGGGGAAAATCTACAGAATCCTGTTACACTTTTTAAGTCTATTAGCAACGCCGACCAAGAGACCGTGGAAAAGCTTTTATCGGGGGAAACGTAGTCTCCTGTTTTCTGCTATGCACTATAGTGTGAAAATTAACATCCTCTAGAGATCATAAAGACAATAATGTATATACACTGTGGCTTTCCAAACCAGTTGTCAGTGTTGCTCAGAATTTTTTGGATAGTCTAAACACATCATATAGAACCATTGTGGAAGGTGTGTTAATATGCCGACAATCTGATATCTATTAATGACAGGTGATATTTGTTAAGTACGCGTATGGATAATTAAATAATAATAGACATTGTGCACTGATTGTTAACGTGCGCACAAAGGAGCGTAGAGGGCACATACCTTCACCCGAACTAGAGACGCCGCGATAGCAAAAACTGACCGGATAGGAATACGCTAAAGACACCGTGTGCCTTTTACACATGGAGAAGAGAACTGGATATAGAGGTGAAAATGATGAGGAAAACATGGAAAGAACTTGAGCAGATGGCACAGGACAGGAAGACTTGGCATGTGTTTGTTGAAGGCCTGTGTTCCTTGGAAGATCTAAAGGGTATTGAGTGATGAATGATAATAAATGGGAATGCCAGACCAGGTGAGAGCTTCATGAGGAGATTCACTATTATATCTATATATGGTTTCCAAAGTCATGTTCTGATCTTACAGATTTATTTTACCAAGAATGCAAAGTTGGATTTTCAGAAAGCAATAAAATACTTTTTTTTTTTAATATAATAATAATTTTTTAAAAAAGCATATTTTCATCTATAAGACTACCATTTCATTACCTTCATCTTTACATAAACCAGGTTGTTCTACTTTCTTAATTCTTGGTGTTTTTGTATCCATGATGTCAACTATCTGAACATGAGTATCACAGTCTTTAGTGTAGTTATGACCATCATGATTCTGGCAGGAAAACAAAAAATGAGAATTATTTAGTGAGCTTATTATAGGTACATGCAAAATTTTGTGGTGAAAATTGCTCTCCATCTATGAAATGAAATAATTCAGTGGCACACGTTACGAGCAAGCAGACATAAACTCAGAGCAGTGGTGGTTTGATAAAAGCAAATCTAAAGTTTGTCACAAACTGAACGCTTCTATTGTAGAAGTGATATTGCTGCAGTATTACATATTACTTCTATATATACTGAAGCACATTAAAAACGCACCACCTGTATAATCCAGGAACAGAGTGTGAAATGTAAATATAGGTGTTTACAAGTTTACATATTTGGAATCTTTATTCATTTTCCTATGAATCCATGCTGGTCATTAGTTTGTACATTTGATTGTTATGAAATTAATTGCATTCTGTGCAGGCAAGGGAGAAAAGCAAAAATACAAAAAAATGCACGTGCGTTATCCTGCTGGAGAAGCTGCAAGTCTGGATAAATTGTGAACGCAGGAGCAACCAGTGCATATAGAACCTCATCTCGATATGTCACAGCATTAACATTTCCACGGAAGACGTGAAGAGGCAAGCGATGGTGAAAACTGAATCATCCCCAAATGTGAATACTGCCACCTCCAAATCGGTTGACACAGCAATCTGCAAAGCGCTCTCCACACCGTCGCCAAATCCGCATACGTCCATCAGCAAAGGATATGTTGAATCTGCTCTCGTCTGTGAATAGGACAGCATTCCACTGCAGTCTAGTCCATCTGACATGTTGCTCTGCCCATTGCAGGCGCTGCTGACGATGTCTGTGAGTCAAGTTTGGCCCAACATAAGGTCGTCTTGCAGTAAGGCCTGTATCTCTGAGTCGTCGTATGACTGTCATTCAAGAGACTTGCCCATGTCTACCCACTATTGCTCTTGCTGTTTGACTTGCCGGGAGAGTACGATTCCTTAGGTAACTCAGCACAATATGACGATCTTGCGCAGGGGTAGTAACTCGTGGTTAGCCACTCTGAAGTCTATCCCGGGCACTGCCAGTGGTTCCGTAACGTTCATTGAGACGTACAATAGTGCTGTGGTGGCAATTCATCCTTCTGGCAATGGCCCGCAAGCTCATTACGGTCTCCAACATACCAATGGCTCGTTGGCGGTCGTTTTCAGATAGTCGTGGCATTTCAAGCACATGTACTGGGTGTTTTGTCTCAACGGCCTTTTATACCGAGTATACTGCCACAACGTGTACACATTTTCAGGGTCATAGCTGTTGGGAATCGTGTTGCACGTGTAACTTTCATCGTTTTCATGTAGTCTGTACACAGACCCGTGGGTTGAATCATGCACTTTCCATTCCAGCAGCCATTCGCTCTCTACCTCTTGGCAAACACGGGGAAAATCCATTCCCACACTTTTTTTTTTCCAGCTTCTCAGCATCAGTACATATAATAGTGGTGCGTTTTTAATGTGCTTCAGTATATAACATCTATTTAGCAGCCTCACAGACACACAATTGTGGCTTCATACACAGGTTTTAAAAAAGAAAAAAAAAAAATAACTGCAATAGGCATATTTTTCTGATATTTTGAGAACATTTTTAATGAGTTTGCTGAATGAGAATACAATGAAATGTTGTCTATCTTCCCTTCTAACTTTCTTAGCAATTCCCTCCTGCCTAATCATTGAAACAAAACCAAAAAAAAACGAGAAACAAACTGTACAGTACATCATTATCAATGACAGTAAGAATGTGTGGTTCTCTAGTGCTACAATGAACTAGTACTTTTTATGGCTTGTTGAGGAAAATAATTGCATAAGCTCCCCTCACATAATATTTTGATCATGATTAAGGTTTCAGGTGTTTGATACAATATTACAAGTGTAGATCTGTTCAAAACATTAGTGGGCTTAGGTACATTGATAGTTTACTAAAATAATTAACAAATAAACTACTCACTTCATAACCTGGTTCCAGTTTTATTTTACCACTGAAAGCAGCTGTAGTCTCAACATGCCTTGAAATCTGAGAAGAAAGAGTGATGGACCATAGCAGGATATCTTAAACTGCATTATGACAGTAAAACTAATGTACACATCAAAGAGAGATGAAAGCTGTACACATAAAAGAAAACTTACAAATATTATCTACTTTAATTATGCTCCATTAAATGTATGTAGGTAAAATAAAATTGTAACCTCATTATCTTGTTCCTGTTTCATCATGACAGCCAGATCAGAGATGTCATTTTCAATATTTGTTTCATCCTAGAGGGAAAACATTTTTTTTTTTTTTCAGAGAAACTGAACAAGGAACCACCAGAGACACAATTGAATGTTCATGAGGCTGAACACAATCTAGATGTAAATACAGACATCCCATGAAAAGAAGAAATCATCACAGCAATCAAAGGGTTAAGGAACGGTAAAGCTCCTGGCCATGATAACTTAAATGCAGAGCTATTTAAGACAGACCCTGAGCTAGCAGCTGAACTATTAGAACCACTATTTGCACAAGTCTGGAAAATGGGGACAACACCATCAGAGTGGAACAAAGGAATAATTGTCAAATTGCCCAAGAAGGGAGATCTTGCAGACTGCAATAAATGGAGAGGAATCACTCTTCTCTCAGTTCCCAGCAAAATACTAGGCAAGATAATTATACTGAGAATTTCAAAAGCAGTAGACCACAAACTGAGGATAGAACAAGCAGGATTTAGAAAGAACAGAAGATGTGTAGATCAAATATTCACTCTCAGGAACATTATAGAGCAGTGCTCAGAATGGCAAAGACAGCTGTACATTAATTTAGTTGAATTTGAAAAGTCTTTTGACAGCATACATAGGGACAGTTTATGGAAAATACTGAGGGCTTATGGAATTCCAAGCTGCTTAGTGTCAATCATAAAAAGCCTCTATGCCAACTTTACGTGTAGTGTTGGGCAGAGCAACCTAACCTTTGAGGTGAAGACAGGAGTACGACAGGGATGCCCCTTATCAACCACTCTATTTTTAACAGTCATAGATTGGGTGATGCGCCAGACAACAGAGGGCAGTCCAAGAGGAATAAGATGGACTACATTTTCTACATTGGAAGATCTGGAATATGCAGATGACATGACACTACTAGCACATTCACATGAACACATCAAGGAAAAAATGGATAGACTTAATAAGTTTAGCCAGCAGGTGGGCTTGAACATCAATTTAAAGAAGTCAGGGGTCATGACGCTCAATGTGAGCAACCCTGAGCCCATATCAGTAAGGAATCAGCAACTGGTACAGACAGACACTTTCACATAACTAGGATGCATAGTAACACCAGATGGCGGGGCAGGCAACGACATCAACATCAGAATGAATAAGGCAAGAACAGCCTTTTTTAGCCTAAACAACATCTGGAAGTCCTCTCAATACAGCACAAGCACAAAATTAAGATTATATCAGAGCTGTGTGCTTTCTGTGCTTCTCTATGGTGTGGAATGCTGGAGAGTTACAGAGAAGGAAATGTCGAAATTGTCCTCTTTTCACACAACATGCCTAAGAAAAATTCACCGAATCTTTTGGCCGAATACCATCACCAACCAAGATCTGCTTACTCGGAGCAAGCAAGAGGACATGCACACCATCATAGCTGGCAGACGCTGAAGCTGGGTTGGCCATGTCCTCAAAAGAGATTCTGATGCCATCACAAGAACAGCTATGCTTTGGACCTCTGAAGGAAAACGAAAGAGAGGCCGAACAAAAACAACCTGGTGGAGGACTGAGGAGTCTGAGATGCAAAGAATGAACCAGAGTTGGGGCACTGTACGAATGATGGCCGCCAACCGAGCAAAGTGGAATCAATTTGTTGTTGCCCTACAAGACGCCACTAGGTGTGATGGCCACTGATTGCTTTGACGGTCGGCGGCTAAGGATCAAAGAAGAAAAAGAGGGAAAACATATCAGAAGAGATCATGAGAAGATAAGATTTAAAATCTAAATATAAAATAAATAATTTTTGTGAGAATCTCTAGAAATATTTAATCTATTCCACATGGGTATGGGCCAACATTAGGAATAATTAGTGTGTCAGTAGTAACAAGGGGGAAAAAATAACTCACTTTACAATCCAGCTCCAGTTTAATTTTTTCATCCATAAATGGGAACTGTGTTTGACTATTTCTTGGAGGCTGGGAAGAAAAATTATGTTTCATATAAAATATACAACAAAGTTTGAAATCCTAAAAACATCAAAAAATCTCTAATGATGATGTAGAGATGTCAATGGTGATAATTGAAAATATATTATTACAGACCAATCCATTTTCTAGCAAGCTGCAGTATTTATTCTAGCAAATATTCTTGCTATGTAATTTCTTGTTGCGTATATGCTGCATCTTTTTATCTAATATACTGTATGCAGGCTCTTTTTCATTACAATATACTTATTCTTAATTTTGTGATCAGGTACTGTTAATGTATGCTATTATACTACCTTGTAATGTTGTATTACCCTTAAATTAATACATAATGTACGCTGGAGAATGTTTGAGTAACAGTAACAAAAGATGAGCAAGAATGCAATAGGGGACTGTGCCCGATTTTCAACCCTTGGCAAATTAATTGCTTTCGTATATGTCTATCTAACTATCCACCTAGTCTGATTGTGGTCTTGAGTTTGGGACAGAAAAGACAGCGAGGAAAGTAACTGTTTACACCACCTCATCTTGATGAACCTATCATTGCACTCATTGCAGCAGTATCTGTTATGAGACTCAAAGCTGCTCACCTCTCGTACAGTTTTTTGCGTGCACCGGAAAAAAACACAAGAGTCCCTGAGTCATTCAGTAGCAGACCGTTTGAATATTTCATGAGTTCTTATAACACACCTCTGAATATGTCTCAAATCACTAATTTACTGTAGGAGGAATTCGATTTTTATCAGTCTTGTTGTTTGTTTGTTTGTTTTTTGTTTAATTTTTTTTTCATTTTTATTAATTTTTATATTATTATGATTTTTTTTTTAATTCTTTATTTTTCATTTTTGTCTTTAATTTATTTTAAAAACATACTTTAATTATGATGGTTATTGCAACTGTATGATGTTATATTACTTTTATAATGATAAATGCCTAAATAATGCTTAAAGTAAATGTGAGGATGAAAGGATACAGCATACATGATGAGAGAGAGAGGAAGGGCAGAATGTCAGATGGGTCTGCGTGCCCAATTCTTAACCCTTTGAAAATAAAGTTTGTTCGTTCGTTCTGTGTCTGCACTTCTTTGATTTATTGCCTGTGGTTAAAGTGTAGGCTTAAGATTCCTTGTAGTAAAAGTGTAGGTGTAACATTCCTTGTAGTAAAAGTGTAAGGGTAAAATTCACTGTAGTAAAAGTGTAGGTGTAACATTCCTTGTAGTAAAAGTGTAGGAGTAACATTTCCTGGATATCTAATGGCATGTTAAACGATTTATATTGAAATACTTTTATTCATCATTTTCTCACTACATGACATTTTAAAATAATCTTCTGTAGCACAAGTATTCTTATGTCCCTTCACTATGTTTTTGTCTCCCCTGATTTCCCAGCTTTTATCATTTAATTATTCATGACCTTATAGGTCCCCATGGAGCCGCAGTGGAGCAGTGGTTAGTGCACTGGCTTCCTAGCTCTGTGGTCCATGGTTTGATCCCCAGTTGAGGTGGGATATTTTAGACCGCAAATGGCTCCAGGGTCGACCCAGCCTCATGAATTGGGTACCAGAGCAACTCTGGGAAGGTTAAGGCAGCCGGCATGATGCTGATTACGATGGTCAAGAAAATATGGGCCTAACACTATATTCCCAATATGCCCCAGTGGGCGTGTAACAGGATTCTTTACCCCCCTTTACCTAAAGGTCGCCATACAGCATTGGCCTACAACAAATACACGCCAATTACAAAAGGTCAAGATCTTTTAATGTCTACTTTGTTGATGCTTTTGTCATTTCAATTCAATTCTTCAAGCCTTACTACTTGTCATGAATGTTTCTCTTCTCCCTAGACAAAAACTGCTGAGATGATATCAAAAACAGTTATCAAATACAAGGTCAGTTGGAGGACATAACCTAAAGAATAACAGTTCTAATCCTTTTTTTATTTATTTTATGTGCCAAGAACTCCAATGAATGTCCGCTGAAGGTTAGACCCCAATGACTGTCCAGTCAAGATTAGACCTCAATGAATGTCCAGTCAAGGTTAGACCCCAATGAATGTCCGCTGAAGGTTAGAACCTATTGATTGTCCAGTGAATGTTAGACTCCATTGACTGTCTGGTGAAGGTTAGACCCCAATGAATGTCCGCTGAAGGTTAGACTCCAATGAATGTCTGCTGAAGGTTAGACCCCAATGAATGTCTGCTGAAGGTTAGACCTCAATGAATGTCCGCTGAAGGTTAGATCCTATTGACTGTCCAGTGAAGGTTAGACCCCAATGAATGTCCGCTGAAGGTTAGAACCTATTGATTGTCCAGTGAAGGTTAGACTCCACTGACTGTGTGGTGAAAGTTAGACCTCAATGATTGTCCAGTCAAGTTAGACCCCAATGGTTGTCTGGTGAAGATTAAACCCCAATGATTGTCTGGCCAAAGTTAGACCCAATTAGTTGTCTGGTGAAAGCTAAACCCCATTGATTGTCTGGTCAAGGTTAGACCCCACTGGCTGTCTTGTAAAGGTTTGACCCCATTGGTTATTCCTTGAAGGTTATGGGCCACTAGGCATCACTACAATTTTTCCACACACAATACTTTTTGTTCAATAAAAAATTTGTTGAGCTTATTTACAAATACAATCTGTCAAAATAAAATATGTCTTTAAAAACAAAAAAATTATGATCATTTTTGGAGAAAGCAATTAAGAAGAAAATACAATTCAGATTTTAGTTTATGTATATGGACCCATTATAACCCACTCATAGGCCCACATTGCTTTAGAACAAGACAAAATGACACCTATCATCAACTCAATAGAAAGTCATTTTTTTTTTGTTTTTAATATTTAAACTTAACAAAATGACACCTATCATCAACTCAATAGAAAGTAAATATTTCTTTTTAAATATTTAAACTTAACAAAATGACACCTATCATCAACTCAATAGGAAGTCAATGTTTTAATATTTAGCCTTCACAATAACCACAAGACTCAGATAAAGAAAAACTTAAGCCTACTATAAAATGGTGAATTTTAACATTACTTTTATTCAATATAGCAGAATAACAGAGGCAATACTGGGTATTGGAAAACTGGCAGAAAAATTTTAACACATCCCAGAAGTATTTGCATGTGCTTTTGACAATAAGAAGGTTTGACATCGCTCATAATGATAAACTAATTAAATGCCTTGAAATAGGTACTGATAGAAAAGACATTAGAATACTCAGCAACCATCTACTACTCCATCAGTGCTCTGATCTCTTCCATTATATCACAAAAGGAGGATCTCAGCACAGTACACAAGCTCTGTAGCACCAGTGAAAATTCCAATGTGTGTATATAGGAATCACACATTATATAAATATTTTTGTGGTGGGTAGGTTTCTAATTTTTAAATTTTGCCAGGGCAGCAGCCTTGCAGATAGACCTACTCTATACGATTTCCAACTGCTTTGGGATTTTTAACATGCACAACTTGCACACAGGACCTCTTATTTATTTGCCCTTATTCGAGAAGGTTAGGCATCTGATCTCACTACCCAGGAGACCAGGTGGGAGTATAACATCATTAGGATGTCTGGTTCTGAAAAAATTATTTTCCAGAACTTATAATCCCTCAACTGGGAATTGAACCTGGTACCTCAAGAGAAAATCAAGATGGGCAAAACAGCAGGGCATGATGGTATAACACCAGAAATGGTTAAGTTCATGGGAGCATCAGGCGACCTATTACTCTTAAGGGTTTTACAGGCAGCGTGGTACAACAAGACAATACCAAAGGATTGGGAGATTGCCATCATAACACCAATTTTCAAAAAGGGTGACAATCGACAGTGTGGAAACCATAGAGGCATATCCCTTCTCAGTGTCCCTGGTAAAATCTACTCTAGAATCCTAGAGCAGAGACTCCGATGCCTAGCTGAGCCACAATTGGATGAGGTCCAGTGCGGATTCCGAGCAAACCGAAGTACTCAAGACCTAATCTTCACACTCAGACAGCTGAGTGAAAAGGCCCTTGAGTATAAGAGTGAGATGCATCTTTGTTTCATAGATCTGGAAAAGGCATTTGACAGGGTCCCCTGGAGCAAACTTTGGGACTGTTTGGCAAGGAAGAATATTCCAGCACCTCTGATTCATGCTATACAGAGCTTCTACAAGTCTTGCAGAAATTATGTGAGGACAGCAAACCATAAGTCGGAAGAGTTCAGGACCACCACTGGTGTAAGACAAGGTGATATCCTATCACCTTACCTCTTCATACTCCTTATGGACGATGTCATCGAGGCATGTGGGGAGAGAGCGGGAGGGTATTCAGTGGGGTACTGGAGGATGAGACAGGTCTGTATTTCGGAGCTGGCATTTGCTGATGATGTTGCCCTGATTGCTAAATCAGAGGCACATCTCCAGTCCAACCTGCAAGTCTGGAAGGAAGAGCTGGAGAAGAGAGGGATGGTCATAAGCAGCTCTAGGGCAAAATCCGTGGTGATATCACGAGAAGAAAGAAGACATCAGATTAAGCTGGGAGAACAGGTCCTGGAGCAGGTCGACCACTTTAAATACCTCGGAGCTATTATAGACCGAAAGGGAGGCATCAAGGAGGAGTTGGCCACTCGAAGGGCGGCGGCTGGGAGACTTTTTCGGGCCATAAATCGAGGATTCCTCAGCGAGAGAGAGGTTGGTAGGAGAACGAAGATGGCTGTATACCGCTCCACCTATGTCCCAGTCTTGACATATGGATGCGAGTCATGGGCAATGACTACAGCCCATAAAAGCCAGATCCAAACCTCAGAAATGAGGTATCTGAGGAAGGTGGTTGAAGTAACAAGAAGAGACATGGTACGCAACCAGACGATACGTCAAGGCCTAAATCCTACCCCCTGCAGACCCAAGTAGAACAGTCCCAATTAAGATGGTTTGGCCATGACTGCAGAATGGGAGAAGATCGGATACCACGACAAGCATGGGAAACAAAGAGCCAAGGATCCAGACCCCGAGGACGACCCAGAGTCCGCTGGGAGGACAACATTAGACAATCTTTGAAGGATCGAGGACTAGAATGGAACCAGGCCAGGAGGAAGACAGCCGATAGGATAGTCTGGCGCTCTCTCTTCCAAACCTCTACACCTCACGGTAGAAGGGGAACGACTAAGTAAGTACCTCAAGAATGAGGCAGATGCCATACCTCTTAGCCACTCTGACCCCCACTGCAACAGTAAGATCTGGTAATTATTACTTATCATGTTATACTTTCTAATTTCTTAAAGTGCTACATCCATGTGTAACAAATTTCTACCAAGTTACAATCTTTTTATGGTACATTTTTTGGGAAATTATGGCAAAGCCGCACATTGCTAGCCCCTGGAAATAACTGCATTTCTTCCCAATCTCTTTCTTTATGGTGTATGTGTTTTTTTTAATAAATATTTATGCTTATGTTTTTTTAAATAAATATTTATGCTTATGTTTTTTTAAATAAATATTTATGCTTATGTTTTTTTAAATAAATATTTATGCTTATGTTTTTTTTAAACAGAATTTATGGAATTCTTGCTATTTATATTAAGAATTTCAGGGAAGTCTGGATAAATATCTCCATCTTACAGCGTTATATATTTAGCCAGATAAGCACTGTTGTCACGTCATTGATTTGCTTCAGAAAGGAAATGGTATGAATGAAGTGGCCCAAAAGAGAATTAGTGAACATGCAGCAAAAAGAGACCAACATTTCCTGCCACATTTTGACATGTTAAGTTCTCGTATAAACACAGAATGAGGAGTGACTAAATGATGCATGCTGTCCTCCTGCCTATTTAATATCTACACAGAGAAAAAAACCGTTTAGCAGATACAGGAAATACCAGGACTAAACATCGGTGGAAGATCAATAAATAACCTTAGACATCCAGATGACACAGCTTTATTAGCTAAGAGCAAACAGGACTTACATGAGCCAGTGAAGCAAGTAAACAGCATAAATAATCATTATAGATGAGACATTTAGAAAATGATAATTAACAAAGTAGATAGTAAGGAAAGGATCCCGTTACACGGCCATTGAGGCATATTGGGAATTTGGTGTTTGGCCCATATTTTCTTGACCAATGGCACACTAGGGGTGATGTGGTCAGCATCACGCTAGCCGCCTTAACTTTCCCAGAGTTGCTCTAGTACCCAATTGGGGCTGGGTCAACCCAGGAGCCGTTTGCAGCCTAAAAAACTCCCACCTCATCTGGGGATCGAACCATAGACCACTGAGCTAGGAAGCCAGTGCACTAACCACTATGCTAGTAAGTAACATAGTAAGCCAACATTAAAGATAAGAATAAATAAGAAAATACTGGAAAATTCAAGAGTCTTCCATGTCTTGGACAAATGAAAAGAGAAGATGGCAGATGCATAACGGAAATCTAGAAAACAGTAGGAATGACCAAAGCTACATTCAACAACGTGAGATAAATACTGATATCTAAAACAATTAACTCATAAATTAAAACTGAGAATTATCAAATGTTACATATTCTTCATTACTGTATGGTGTAGAAACATGGACATTGAACAAGTAATTGGAAGAAATAATTGGGACCCTCGGGATGAGATATGTGGACAAATGTGGACCCACAAATTAAAACTGACAGTCATCAAGTGTTATTTTCATTACTGTATGGTGTAGAAACTGGGACAATGATCAACAAACAATTAGGCTACATGAAATAACTGAGGACTTGAGATCTAGATACACAGAAGGATGAGGTGATTTTCATGAAAAGAGGTGGGGGGGGGGGGGGGGGAAAACAGAGGTAATGAATGAGAATTAAGTCAAAATATTTTGATCATATAAAAATACATAGGCCTAGAACTTTGATGTAAACCATAATGGAAGGAACAGTTGAAGGCATATATGCTAGAGGAAAACAGTGTTGTAAGTAGGAGGATAACATCAAGAAATTAATATAAAGTAGTCTATTATAATGAACCTTACGAGAAAAGACAGAAGGCATTACAATCTATTACAGCAGACCTTCCAAGCAAAAATAGCTGTTGATGTAATCAGAGCATTCAGTTCTTCTCCCAATAAATATAGGCTAAAGGCGTTCCTAATACATATACTTCTGGTTAAAAAAAAAAAAAAACTGGTGTTGAAATGAAACAAAGTGTTATTCCAGTAAGTCGATAACAGCGTTAGGATTAGGGTAAGGTTTATGATACCTAAATGTAACGTATCAACACATACGGCCGATTCCTTTTCATTTAAATGTGAGTTTGTGTTCAGGTAAGGGAAAGAATAGTGGAACAAGGTCTGCCATTTTGCCCCAGCGTTTTCTATACAGATAAGTAGGCTAACCGTATCACTACGACACATTGCAAAACACCCACTATTAAACTAAACAAAATCCAACTAATAAGAACGAAAAATATAGATTTCAACGTCTTATATGTTAAAATTATGATAAATAGCCTAACGCCTGAAATTTCTAATCCCATAATCATGCTCATGAAATTTAGTTACGTGCAACCACACCGCACTACATGCAAACACACTAGGCCTAAAGGGAATCACAATATGGCAGCGTCAAGTATAATTTGAAAAAGCAAAAAAACAGTGGTTGGTTTAAGGTTTAGTTTAGATCTGGATGATTTCTTTTTTAATTACTGAAGAGACACGGCAGATGTATCGATATCCAGTTGGTCGAAATGGCAGTGTCTACTTTTCTGAACCTGTTCCGTACCTCACAATCTAATTCCTGCTTTATCTGTGTTGTTTCTCCACATTCCTTCATTGTACAGTTCTGGAGCATAGTTCCTTTTGGAGTATTAATGGCGTCTTTCTCAGACTTAATGCAGGAAAGATTTAAAAAATGAGGTGCGTATCTTACGCCTTCGCTTATCCGTTTTGAAATGTAAATAGTAAGCTGGCAAAATGGTTTCAACCAGCGTTGCCACTCTCAGTTTTGAAGACAACAAAAACTTAGCTTTCGGCTTCTTTTGAGCAATCTTTTACGAAATCTAAGTGGCGTTTTTCAACTAATGAGGAAAGGGACAGGACCAGCAAAAAAAAAAAAAACAAAAAAAAAAAAAACACACAAACCTAGATCTAGGTGAATCCACCAAGAAAACACAAACCTAGATCTAGGTGAATCCACCAAGAAAACACAAACCTAGATCTAGGTGAATCCACCAAGAAAACACAAACCTAGATCTAGGTGAATCCACCAAGAAAACACAAACCTAGATCTAGGTGAATCCACAAAGACAAGGCAAAGCTGATTACAAAATGTGCATCTCAAGTCAGAGTTACCGAGTTCGAAACCAAATAGCGCTATCTTTAGGTCTACCAAGCAGGGTAGCCAATTTGACTTTTTTGACACCACATTCAACCAATCTCGCGTTTTTTTTTTTTTTTTTTTAAATTGCTCGATGTCCAAAAGATAGTTTACGTTTTTATTTCGCGTGTTTCTAGCTTTGTCTTTAAACATTGGTTGGCGTCAAAAATTCGTTTGACTTTTTGGATTTTTTTTTTGGTTTGTTAAAACAATTAGTTGGCGTTTAAAAGAAATTATTTGCCTTTTTTGGCGCAATTTTTTTTTTTTTTTTTTTTTTTTTATTTTTTTTTTTTTTTACATGTTACATTTCTTGCACGGAAAGAAGCATTCGTGTATTTAATAATATCAAAGAATTACAAAACATAACGAATGAAGCTGATATAAATTGCAACCCATTATCTATGGTCAAACAGACATCTAGGCTACCGTTTCAATTCCCTTATACAATATGAGCTACTGATTATTAGCATTTTTTTCTTTTATCTGGTTGTGAAAAAGAGGAGGTATCTGTTTGAGGCAGATTAGCTACGAAGACGACCATATTCTGACAATCTGCATCGGTTTTGCTTTGGATGGTGTGTAAAACATGGTTGGTCATAATAACTCAGTGTGGTCCAGATTGAAAGATATCTCCTCTCAGTGTGCAACTGAAATGTATCCGCTTTTCACTGGCTTGCAGTTTCCACAATTACCATCGCATATCGGATTTTAATTGTCAAAAGTGCTTCACAATTTACTTCTAATATTATGAGAGAATCGGATTCAATGTTATCCATTCACCATTCGTTTTGCAGTGCGTATCACGCCCAATCGAACGGTGTTTGTGAGCACTTCAATGCGTCTTTAAAACAAATACTATGCAAGATCACTGAGGCATGTCCTCGTGATTAGGATCGTCTCTTACCTGCAGCTTTATTTGCATATCGAGAGGTTTCTCACAAAAGTATGGGTCTTCTCCTTTCGAGCTAGTATATGGTTCAAATCCTTGCGGACCAATGATGATACTAAAAGATTTGTTGGTCGGATCGTCAGCTGATGCATCCACTCGTAACAGCTATGAGTTGATCATTGACAACGGATTATTGATGCGTGCAGTTATGCATCTAATATAATCGAATCTGCTAAGCAGAGAGCAAGATTACTTCATAATCAGTCACGAACTTTACGATTTTTTAATCCAGGGGATAAAGTTTGGTTATTGCTTCCACATAATGACAACAAATGGTTAATATCTTGGCAAGGTCCGTTTGAGATCATTCGACGTATTACAGATGTTGACTATTCTTTAAATATACGAGGTAAAATCAAAACTTTCCACGTCAATATGCTGAAATTGGCAGCGGAGAGACCTCAAGAGTTAATTCCTGTCATTAACTCTATTTCTGATTTTTCACCTCATCGTGCTTCTTTCGCAGTGGTTCATGATGAAGACACCACGTCTTCTATTCCTCTGCATTTTACATTGCCTTCTTTACAATCTTCAGAGTCTTGGAAAGATGTTACTATTTCATCTTCCTTGTCGTCTGAACAACAAAGTCATGTTCGAGATATTCTTCTTTCTTTTGATGATATGCTTATGGTCTGTAAGGTCATACATCACTTATCTCCCATGACATTATTCTTATGAACTACTATCCTATCAAGTTAAGGCCCTATCCTATTTCTTTACATCACAAAGATCGAGTTTAGAAAGAATTTAAGGATATGATACGTTTGGGAGTTATATCTCCATCAGAATCACCATACACGTTTCCAATGGTGATTGTGAAAAAGAAGGATGATTCTTTACGTATTTGTATTGATTTTAGGCGCTTAAACAGTATTACAGTTACAGACGCTGAACCAATGCATTTGTTAGAAGATCTTCTTTCGCAAGTATCACATGCTACTTTCTTCAGTAAATTAGATCTGTTGAAAAGAAATTGGCAAATACCACTTACTGATCATGCCAAGCCTTTCACTGCCTTTACAACTCCATTTGGACTTTTCCAATGGAACTACATGTGCTTTGGCCTTGTAAACTCTCCTGCGACTTTTGTGCACATGATGCACCGCCTTCTTAACGATCAAAAAGATGTCATCACATACATCGACATCTGCCTATTTCCTGATTCTTGGCAAGACCACATTAATGGGTTGATTTCTCTTCTTCTTACGTTATGCCAACACGGTTTGACTGTGCGACTTTCCAGGGTCCAGATAGGTTGTCAGAAAATTTCATTTCTTGGTCACAGCATAGGTAACCATAGATTATATCCTGATGACACAACTGTCAAACGAATTTTGGATATTTCTATTCCTAATACTAAGAAGCAAGTCAGAAGCCTCTTAGGCTTAATCAATTTTTATCACAAATTCCTTCCTCACTTCGCACAAATTTCTGCTCCGTTGTCTGGACTGCTTGCCAAAGGTAGTCCAAAAGTAATTAAATGGACATCGGAATGCAATAGTGCTTTGATAAAACTCAAGGAATTATTTTCGACTCCACCTATTCTATTGTTACCAAACTTACACATTCTATTTGTAATTCAAACAGATGCTTCCATGTACGGCATTGGTGGGTGTTTACTACAATGGTACGAGGGTATGACACATCCATGTTACTTCGTTTCGCAGAAGTTGTCACCAGCGGAACAGAAATATGCAATGGGGGAACGTGAGCTTCTCGCTGTGGTCTGGTACCTAGAAAAGCTGTCGAAATATCTGATCGACACGCATTTTTTCATCCAAACCGACCACAGCCCACTAACGTACATCACGTCCAGGACCATGGGTAATGCGAGAATTCTTCGCTGGTTTTTGCTACTTCAAGAATTCTCTTTTACAATTGTGCCGATCTCTGGAACTGATAATAATCTGGCAGATCTGTTGTCAAGAAACTATACCAGAAATATGGACACATGACATTAGTTGGTATTACAATACTTATTATGCTGTGTAATATTTGTGTAATAATAACAATAGTTATTGTTAGTATATACTTCACTTTAATTGCGTATGTGTACTTCTTCTCCACTACTCTCACACGCGCCACAAGTGTCATGTTTGGGATCTAGGGGGATGATTTTGAGGATTGTTGCATGGTTGGCGAGCATTTTGGTTTGAGCCTGATTCGGATGGGTGCACCATGTAACACCTCTACTGAATAAAATGACATAGTTAGCGTGTGGCGTTGTATGATGCGTTAGGCTAGCAACAGTAGTCCTATGTGTAGCCTTCGGGCAGAAAACAGTGTTAGGAACAAAGGGGTATAACCACTTATGATAGTGTATAACCGTCAATGTAATGCTGGTACAGTAATAAAGTAATAATGTGTAAGGACCATTGAGTCCGGAGTTATATAAGTCGGTATTTTAACCGCAATAATTATTAAACGCGAAAATCGTGAAGTACGATCGCAGATAAGGCTGATAGAGCCTGGCTATGAATGCCAAAAGTGAATTAATATAATAGACACAGTTATTGGATGTGTGAATCACTCCTTTATGTCACTATTAATCAGAAATATAATAGTAATACCAAATGCTTAATAAATTAGATTTGGTCAAAGACATAAACTATATGAAAACGGGTACACGAAACACGTACAATGTCTGATAAGAAATGAACTCAAGAACTGTGATAGCAAGTGTCTTTAATGTGTAATATCTTGTTAATTATTCATGATGAAATGATGAACGTTATTAAATATGTCTAGTCGTCTGAACTAGACTTGTTCCCTGAAGTGTTCTACAAGTTGCAGTTAAGTTCCATGACTTTTGATCGTTAACCTTCAAGGTTGGTTCAAGAATATAACACTTCAATACAAGCTGCTAATAATAGCAAGAATCAAACACTGTCAGTCAATATGAATACCAAGTTTAATAAAAGAAACGCTGATGCGAAAATTATAAAAATAACGTAGATAAAACCCAAAGTTGTAGCAGAAAGATACTCCGTGATGGCAGAACAGATGAATTTAGAATACATGAATTGAAATATAATATCAGCCCAATTATCTAGGACGAAAGTCTGCAACAGTACACAGATGGAGAGATGGGTCGAGCACTACTCTAAGCTTTACGCTAGAGAAAATACCATCACGCCTGCAGCCCTTGCTGCTGTTAAATGCCTGCCATCTATGGAGGAGCTGGATGCTGAACCAACATTAGAAGAATTCAGCACGGCTATTGATAGCTTGGCCTCTGGCAAAGCACCAGGCAGCAATGAGATTCCTCCCTTACTTACTTAGTCGTTCCCCTTCTACCGTGAGATTCCTCCCAATTTAATCAAATGCTATAAGAGCACACTTACATCCCCTGCCTAAAGAAAACAAATGTGCTGAGTCAGGATGTGTATGTTGCACCATTTATCACTATTGATAACTATGTGTTAGCAATGGTGCACCACGTCATATACCTGGGGTCTACTATCAATGACAAACTCTCTCTGGACACATAAATTGACAGCCACATTGGGAAAGCAAAAGCCACCTTTGCCTGCCTCACAACTCGTGTTAGGAGAAACTCCAAACTCAAAACGAAGTCCAAAGCTGCAGTATATGATGCCTGCATTATGAGCATACTTCTATATGGCAGCGAGAAGTGGAAAACCTATGCTAAGCAAGAAAAAAGAAAGAAGGCTCAATACCTTCCATCTACGATGTATATGCCGTATGCTTGGTATTCTGTGGAAGAACAAAGTGTCAAAAATCAATGCCCTGTCATGTGCAGGCCTCCAAAGCATGTATACACTGCTTAGACAGCACAGACTATGCCATCCCAAAAGATATCTTCTAGGGACAACAGGTAAATGGCAAAAGAACAATTGTATGACCACAGCTGAGGTTCAGAGATGTGTGCAAGGGAGCCATAAGAGCACTGGACATAAATCCAGCAACCTGAAGCTGCTGATAGCACTAAGTGGCGATGCTCTTTATGGCGCCACCCTCGATAACGTGAAAAGAAGCTCTCACAGCAAGCAGAAGAGAAAAGAACGCATCTAAAGGAACACAAGAGAAATACGAGCAGCTGATGGCTGTCACCTCAGGAGTGCACACGATAGTTATGACTGAAGAGGCTATTATTATTATTATGCTGTTTACTTGCTTTACTAGTTCTTGCATGTTATGTTTGCTTCCAGCTAATAAAACTGTATCATTTGCATATATAAGGTTGTTTATTGATCTTGCACGACAGTTCAGTCCCTGCATGTCCTGTATTTGTCAGACAATTTTTATCTCTATAGATATTAAATAGACGTGTGGCCAGTATGCATAATTTAGTCACCCCTCTTTGTATGTTTATATGAGTACTTGACGGGTCAGAATGTGGCGGACAATAATTATTTTGGTCTCTATTTGCTGCACATTCACTAATTCTCTTGTTACACTGACAAACAACATTTTTCTTTCTTATATAAGAATAAGTGTTCTTAGGTCAGTTTCTTGCGCTGATTTCAAATCTGAAATCCGTTTATCTCTATCACGTCGGGTTCTTAAGATATTTGTGAATACATATATTTTTGGGAAACCGTTATTTGCTCCGTTTCATTTTTACTATATAACTTATTAAAAATTAATAAAAAGCAACATAATTCTACTTTTTATACTGTTAAAAGATGCATGACATATGTTACGCGATTTTTCAAATAGTTACTGTATTTTGAAATAATTCTGAGCAAAATATGGCTTCTAGAAGTTGTAGAAATTCGGCTGATCTGTTCTGTTACGTGTGCGGATATTTTACCGATCGTGTTGACCAGAAAAACTTTACACCATTACTAAAGATAGCATATGAACTTTATTTCGATTCGAAAGTTGATGATGCAAATAAATCTTGGAAGCCAAATGCGGTTTGTTCGATACATTGGCAGGTTGGTTACGAAAATCGCCGAAGCATAAGTCGATGCCTTTTGGCGTGCCAGTAATATGGCGTGAACATACAAATCACACTACTGATTGTTACTTCTGCTTGACAAATATCCATGGTTTCACTTTTAAAACTAGAAAGTCTGTGGTTTATCCAAATATTGAATCGGTTTCGAAAACAGTGCCTCATGATCCAATTACGTGTCCGATCCAAGTACCACCAGAAACAATATCCGTTGGACGTAAATGAACCATCAGAAAGTGATAGTTTACCTGCTTTAGAAACTAATTCTGACTCAGATTACATACCAGTGAATGATGGTGTTTACTTAATTAACCATTCAGAACTTTCAGATCTAATACGTGATCTCGCTCTTACCAAAGGACAAGCGGAATTACTCGGTTCGCGACTCAAAGAATGGAATCTTTTAGCGCCCAATACTCTGATATCTAAATTTCGTCATAGACACAGAGAACTTGTTCAATACTTTGAGATGGATGATGACATTTGCTATTGCAAAGATGTAAACGGTCATGAGCACATAGTCAACGAATGGCGATTTTTCATCGATTCTTCCAAGACTAGTCTAAAAGCCGTGTTATTGCATAACAGAAATTTTTTTTTCATCAATTCCAGTCGCCTACTCTGTTCATATGAAAGAAACTTATGACAATATGGCTATACGTTTGGAAAAAATAAAGTACAATGACTACCAATGGCGGATTTGTGGAGACCTAAAGGTCATTGCAATTCTCACGGGCATGCAGACTGGGTATACACAATTTTGTTGCTTCGATGTGAATGGGACAGCCGCAACAGACAGGAACATTATGCAAGAAAGGTGTGGCCTATCCGGGATCGTATGCAGCTCGGGCATAAAAATGTAATACGCGAGCCATTAGTTAACAAAGACACCTTCATTTTACCACTGTTACATATAAAGTTGGCGCTCATGAAGAATTTTGTAAAAGCGTTAGATAAAACGAGCAAAGCTTTCACTTATCTTCGAGAAAAGTTTCCGCAAGTTAGCGATGCAAAGATAAAGGAAGGTATCTTTGTAGGACCTCAGATTAGGAAAGTTATTGCAGACAAACAATTCGAGAACTTGTTACATGGTAGGGAACTTCGCGCATGGATGGCATTCAAATCAATCGTCGATAACTTTCTGGAAAATCACAAATCTGTCGACTATGTTGCATATTGTTAAGCAGTGCATAGATGCATACATAATTATGGGCTGTAGCATGTCCCTCAAAATCCATTTGCTCGATTCGCATCTTAACTTTTTCCCTGACAACCTTGGCGAAGTCAGCGATGAACATGGAGAATGATTCCATCAAGATATCGCCGTAATGGAGTCACGTTATCAAGGACGATGGAGTGTGACCATGCTTGCCGATTATTGTTGGATGCTTCATCGCGATGTACCACATGCCATTCACCGACGAAAGTCGACTGCAAAGAAATTCAAGCCTACATAACTGTTATACTTCTTGTACGAATGATGTTGTAATACTGTATGCGTTGTTAAAAAACTTCAATTGCATATTTCTAGAGATCCCGACCTGATAGAGAAAAACGGTTTGCAGATTTAAAAACAGCGCATTAAAATTGACCAGAAAAAACATAGAAATGTTAGAGAAAGAAAAAAAAAGTTTTTTTTTTGTTAGTCAGTGTTATCAACTTCATTTTCCTTTTGCATAAATTACCGATACAAAAAGTAGCATGAATACTGTTTGTATTGGCTGTTGCCCGGATCTTTTCCTTAGCTATATATTTGTTATTTCATCTGACCATCTTATACAGTATTTCTATAAAGTCAGTGCAAAAAATAGTCTTGGATAGGAAGAAAATGAGAGAAGAGAAAGACTTAGGATACAGTTTTCAAAGAAATGGGAGTTCTACTGGATAGATGATATAACAATATTATAGATGCTGATATATAGATATAGAAAGTATATATATGCATTTAAATGAGTAAATATAATAAATGCCTCAGGGCATGAATATACTTAGTTATGAAATTTAATAAAAGTTCCCATATAAAACTATGAGGAACATTTATTAACTTCCCTTTATAACAGACAATCTGGGGCTTACGGCATTCCTTTCTTACCTAAAGTATGGTGTTGTATCCTCTGGAACAAGCTTTTATGACACACACAACAGCAAATCCAGTGTTATTTTTGCAAAGACCAGATCCAACTTCACGAAGCCCATGATCGGGAGCGTAAGGCCTATCTCCTTAACATCCACAACACTTAAAATATTTGGAAACTGTTGTTAACAAAAGAGTTAAATTCTACCTGGAAAAAAATCAGTGATATAGCCCAAACCAGTCAGGGTTTAGAGCAGACAGAAGTACAGTAGACCAGCTTGTAAGATTAGAACATGATGTAAAGCTAGGGTTCAAGAGGAAAGAGAAAACAGTGGCAGTCTTTCTAGATGTAGCCAGAGCATATGATGAATGCTGGAGAGATGGAGCGCTCTACAAAATGAAAAAGATTGGCATTACTGGTAAAACCAGAGGTATCTAGAAAACTTTTTACAGGACAGGTATTTTGCTGTACAGGTGAATAATGATAGGTCAGAAATATATGAACAACAGAATGGGATTCCTCAAGGATCAGGGATTTCTCCTTCAATTTTCACTATAGCTGTAAATGACTTAGCAGATGAATTTAACGACATTAAGAATGCAGTATCACAATTTGCAGATGACTGTGCCATTTGGCGATCTGGAAAAAACTTGGACCATGTTTACCAAAAACTTCGAAAACAAATAGACAAAGTTTCAGAGTGGATAAAAAGTTGGGGCTTCCAAATTAATGTAAACAAAACAGTAGGTATGATATTCAGCAAAGGAAATTTAAAAAACAATAACAAAATCAATATAACCATTAAAGGACAGAAAATAAGTACCTCCCAAACAACAAGATTTCTGAGCATAACTTTAGATAAACAACTAAATTGGAATAAACATATAGACAATTTAGTAGAAAGCTGTAGGGGACCCCTAAATATACTAAGGATAGTAAAAGGTAATGGATGGGGGGCCAGCAATAAAATAATGCTTATGTTCTACAAGTCTTTCATCAGGGGGAAACTGGATTACGCCAGCATAGTCTATGACTCAGCTGCAGCTTCTAACAAAGCAAAACTAGATAGGATTCAAAATACAGCCATGAGAACCATTAAAGGTGCATTTATATCAACACCAGTAGAAGCGCTAGAAGTAGCTCTTGGCATACCACCCCTTGGTCTAAGACGGAAAGAACTAAGATTAAATTATTGGAGTAAAGTAGCACAAGAAGTGACTCACCCAGCACATAAAGCATTTGTCAAAAACCAACCAAGTGTATGGGACGTCTCCTTAAATAAAGATAGATATCCAACAGTGTAAAGAACTGTAGAAAATCTAACGCAGTTCAAAGAACTATCAAACACAATTACAAATAGTAATAAATATAGAAGCAAAATACCACCCTGGGAACTAAAAACACCAATCATAGACTACTCACTTACTGAAAAGATCAAACAAAACATAGAAGATAAGGAAGCCAAAATGATAAGTAGAAAGTTCATAGATCAACTAACTAAACAAAGTCTGGCCGTCTACACTGATGGATCTAAGGGTGATAGTGGGCAACTAGGTGCAGGAATTGTAATACCACAATGGGGAATTAAAAAGAGCTACAGTGTAACTGAAGGGGCTTCCATTTTTACCGCAGAGATGGTAGCGATTCTAAAAAGTTTAGAAATAATCGAAGATAACCCACCAGAAGCTGTTACGATATTTACAGACTCACTATCATCACTACACGCGTTCAAACTGCTGAAAGAACCAACAAGGCCGTGCCAGGTCAGAGAAGAATTAAAGATACCATCGAACAAAAAACTGTGGCGTCTCCGTCTCGGTGCAGCATACTTTATGGTAGAGGAACCACACTGCCAAGAATGTCAGGAAGAGAATGACATAGACCACTACCTGATCCACTGTAAAAAGTACGAACAACAAAGGCTTGAATTAAAAACTTACTATAGAAATCACAATATAGACTTGACAGGTGATAAGGTTTTGAGTATAGATGCCCCAAGAGATGCCCAATCAATAGTTTAAAGATATATACATAAAACAAAGGAAAACATATCAGGTTAGTACTTCAGAAAAAACATTCAACTAAATAAAAATTAAGCTGCAAGAATTAACAAATCATTAACAAAAAACTAATTAACTACTCATAGGACTAGGAAACACAACGAGGTATTAAAAAAAAAAGGCAACAACTCAAAAAGAACAAATACTAATACAAATTAAAACCAAGTGTAAAGGACAATAGTTATCTATAAACAATACAAAAGATAAAATAAAATGGACAAATACTAATATAAATTAAAATCAGCAACTGCAAAAGACAATAGTTATTTAAATTGAATACAAAATTAGTAAATAAAATGACACTAAATACCCCAATTATAACCAATTTTCAGGTTGAACAGGGTAGACCAAGATGGAACGAGAAGTAGCAATAACGGTCAGCTGTTAAGTGCCCTGTCTCCACCCATCACCGCTTCAAAACAACAACAACAAGCCCTCTTATACGGAGGATCCATCGGAGACATCTATTTACAAATGTCTGTAGCTTGGAGGTGATACTCTTTGAGACATGCCATGTCTCTGAGCCATACAGCAGGACTGACTTTACATTTGAGTTTTATGTGTAGTCTCATCTTCGCTGCTTCTGTTACTAATCTATGTGTTTTCTCCTGCATATCTTACTGTCTATGTGACAGAAGGCACAAATCATCTGTCACCAAGAGAAATCCCAGTCAGAGCCAGAAATGCTGAAATAACCCAAAAGGAAAATAAAGTCCAAAAAATACTGACAAAAGATAACAATCTACCAGAAGAAAGTGAAATAATCAAATCATCGATAGAAGATACAGTGAGAAAGACAGAAGAAATCTTAAAAACCATGAGAAAAATACAGCATGAAGTAGCTAAAGATGTGGCTAAATTAGCAGAACTCAACGAAGAGAATGAAGATTTACTTAAAAGGATTGAGTCAGAAAGACAACTCATAAGGAGAGAGCAAAAACGAACACATAAAAACCAACAAGAAGAAATGTGGAATGAAAAAATGACAGATTGTCAAAAACTTATTTATTCTGTATCAAACATTGTGAAAGCCTTTATGCTGAACCTCCAAAGTGAACTACAAACTCACTTTAACAGAGAAACCGAAAATCTAGGAGACTTTGTTGTTAACAAATAAATAAATATATTATACACTTCTCAGAGTAAAAGAGTACAACACTATTTATAATAAACTTAACAAATAAATAATGGACGTACAGAACATTAGAATAATACAGTGGAATTGCAGAAGTGCCAAAAAAAATATACCAGCATTAATTGGCATGTTTAAACAATCTAAAGTAATATTTGCCATTCAAGAGATTAATCTTAATCCGAGTCAATGTTTTCCCATCCCTGAATATAAAGTCTTTCGAAATGATAGGACATAAACTCAAAAAGGAGGAGGTGTGGCATTTCTAGTTAATAAAACATATATAATAACTGACTGGGAATCATTTAGAACAGAAAATTTTGAAGGAATAACTATAACAGTGTCTACTGAGTTAGAGGAAATAAAAATAGTTAACCTTTACTGTTCAAGTGGAAATATAAACGAAAGAGATATCTCAGACGTGAATAAAAGAATAAACAACAGAACTATAATAGTGGGACATTTCAATGCTCATCGTACAGCTTGGGGAGGCAATATAATAGATAAATCAGGGAAACTATTGTTGGACTTCATTGAAAACAATGACCTAATAATGCTGAATGATGGATCAGTAACAAGAATTAACCCTTGTCCAAATCAGCAAGACACAGCCATTGATATAAGCATTGTAACATCAAATCTTGCTAATGCAAAATGGGAAGTTATTGGGGATACAAATTCAGATCATTTACCCATTGAAATAACATTAAAAGATAATTACAAATCTAACAAACTGGTAGAAAAACCGACATTTTACTATAATAAAGCTAATTGGGTAGCTTTTCAGGTAGAAATGGAAGAGATAAAAATGAATAATATAGATAATGAAAATTTAGATGTATTTGCAGATAATCTCACAAAAGAAATATTGCTAATAGCTGTTAAACATATACCAAATGCATATATGCCAGAACACATAATTCCACACCGCATTAAGGAAAGAAAAAAGAATGAACATTGGAACAAAAACCCAGTACCATGGTGGACAGCTAGATGTACAGAAATTCAAAAACAAAGAAAACAAGCTTTACAAGAATATAGGAAGCATAGATCTGAAGGTAATTTAGATATTTATAAGAACATTTTTTTTTTAATTAATGGAAAAAAAAATCCCGTTCAACCTCTGATGGGTTATAATTAGGATATATATTGTTTTCAATTCCAAATAATATGAACAACTGCCGACATGAGAAAGTGGCATCACATTTGTCAAATCAATGTAAATAGGGATAATCACAATTGTGCTTATACGAGGCGTGTTCAAATGAAACCCGTTCCAGTAGCTTTATAACAAATATATGTAAGGTACATCAGCAGGAGTAGTAGAATTAAATACAGCAATTGTTATGAAGCAAGTACTCACTGGTGTTCTTTAGAAATAGTCACCATAGGGATTCAGACACGCATCCCACTGCTTGGATAGGCGGCGGATGCCGTCCGAGAAAAATGACTTTGGTTGCTTATTGAACCATTTGGTCACCGTGGCCCTGACGTCTGCATCGGAGTCAAATCGTTGTCCCTTTAGAGATTTTTTTAAGGGTCCGAACAAATGAAAGTCACATGGTGACAGATCAGGGTTGTAGGCTGGGTGTGGCAGAACTTCCCACCTTTTCCTTGCTAACGCTTCCTGCACAATGTTCGCAACATGTGGACGAGCATTGTCGTGCAACAGAATCACACCACGCGAAAGCATGCCGGGTCGTTTATTCTTGATGGCTGTATGCAGGTTGTCTAGTGTGTCTTTGTAGCGGATAGCATTGATGTTCACGCCAGGCTCTTTAAAGTCTACCAATAGAAGCCCTTCATGGTCAAAAAATGCGGTCAGCATAACCTTACCGGCGGCAATCTGTGACTTGAATTTTTTGGGTTTTGGTGATCCGGGATGTTTCCATTGCATGCTCGTTGTTTTGCTGCACGGCTCAACGTGGTGGCACCACGACTCATCGCCTGCCACTATGCGCAACAGAAACGCATCCCCCTCCTCTTCGTAACGCAACAGGTGGTTCAAACTCCACCCCATGTGTTCTTCCTTATGGTGATCGGTCAGCATCCGTGGGACCCATTGTGAACACACCTTTCGATACTTCAGTTTCTTCCTAACCACCATTTGAACTGTCCCAAGAGACACAGCGAATTCCTCTGCTAGCGAACGTAAGCTCCAACGATGGTCAACCCGTATTGCTGCATCAATCTCGGCGAGAGGGTGCTCTCTTTAAAATGAAGAAGATAGGAGTAACTGGTAAAATATATAATTATTTAGAGAATTTCCTGCAAGATAGATATTTCACTGTTCAGGTAAACAATGATAGATTAGAATTGTATGAACAACAAAATGGAATACCCCAAGGATCAGTAATGTCTTCCTCAATTTTTACAATAATGGTAAATGATTTAGGTGAGGAATTTAATGATATAACAAATAAATTGTCACAGTTTGCAGATGATGTTGCTATATGGAGGACTGGGAGACATCTGCCAAAATTATATAAGGATCTACAGAAGCAAATAAATAAACTATGTAAATGGATGACAAAATGGGGTTTTCAGCTGAATACAAATAAAACATTGGGAATGATCTTCAGTAAAGGTAGGGTTATAAAAAATAAAATTATCGACATAAATATCAAAGGGCAAAACATTAATACAGTGCAAACCACTCGATATCAAGGAATGATGTTGGACCAACAGCTGAACTGGAATAAACACATAGATAAACTAGTGGAGTTTTGCAGAGGATTGACTAACTTATTAAGATATTTGAAAGGTAATGGATGGGGTGCAAGCACTAAGACAATGCTCACATTTTATAAATCTTTTATTAGAGGAAAAATAGATTATGGAAGTATACTATATGACTCTGCTGCACACAGTAACAAGATTAAATTAGACAGAATTCAGCATCAGGCTTTATGTACAATAGCAGGTACAATCAGATCAACATCAATAACAGCTTTAGAGGTGGCTTTATGAATTCTACCCTTGGAATTACGGAGAAAGGAGTTACGACTAAATTACATGAACAGAGTTAAATTAGATAAGTCTCACCCGGCACATACAGCTTTTACCAGATGCCAACTAACAACTCAGGCCAATCCAATGAATACCACTAGATACCCTACAGGATGGAAGTGTATGGAGGAAATTGTCCATCTGGGTACATTAATTACATCAATTAATAACAGTTGTGAATACAAGCCAGTGGTTCCACCCTGGGAGATCAAGAAACCAGACACTGACTACCACCTAGCAAAAATACTTAAGAAAACAAATAATATAGAAAATATTAAAAACACAGCCAATAAATATATAAAACAAATATAAAAAGACAGCATTACTGTGTACACAGATGGATCCAAGGGAGAGGATGGCAAATTGGGGATAGGAATATATATTCCAATATGGAAAATGGCAAAAGAATATAGCGTCACGGAAAATACATCCATTTTCACTGCAGAGATGGTGGCAATATTAAAAGCACTAGAAATATTCTCTAATAACCCTCCCAAAAAACTAACAGTTTTAACTGACCCTCTTTCAACAATTAAAGCACTTAGAAACTTACGAGAATGTAGTAGACCTGATATAGCAGAGGAGATATTTCTGGCTACTACATACTTATATTCCAGAGGATGTTCAGTCTTAATTGCTTGGATACCTTCACATGTTGGCATAGAGGGAAATGAAAAGGCAGATAAAGAAGCCAAGAAAGGTAGATCTCATAAAAATCTAATAAATGTAGGGACGAGTAAATCAGAGATTAAGAGCTTAATTAAAGATTTAATAACAGATGCATGGAAAGCAGAGAGGGATAAAAATCTGAAAGGAAGACATGCATTTAAGTTGTTCAAGGCTCCAACAAGAAACTGTCAGATATCTAGGGAATTGAAAATTCCCAATGTGACAGACAAACTCAGCTGTCCCTGAATGACCCTGAAGTGTTGGATGATATGGTACGACCCTTTGTAACGACCCCTTCGTATAGCATCAGTGCCCCCGAATATTGTGGTAACTTTTCGTCAAACGGGATTTTTTTTCACCTGGACTCATTAGCTATGCAACCGTTCCATACAGATGGTCAACACGTTTGCTGATTAATATGTGGACAGTTTATCTACCGTTCATTCTGGTCATCGCATTGATTTAAGGAGTGATTAAATCACGCCCACGGACATCTCTTGAGCAATCATATGCAGTATTTTCATTAACTTGGCCCAGTGGGGGCGTAGCCAGAATCAAACAGATAGTAGCGGCACACGATCAAACAGACTGAGGGATCTCAGGAAAGACTATCGGCGTTATCAAAGGCAGTAGTGGTCCCTGAAACAAGCGACACAAGTTTCCTGCCGGTATTTCGCATCTCGGTGTTAAACACGAAACCGATCGCAGTGGGAGCGAACGGGAAAGCCGACGCGCAAGCAGCGAGCGGAGATACGTCAGACCAGGGGCGGCTTCTCTCTTTAGTCTGGCGGTCAGATCCCCAAAAGTCTCCTGAGATCTAAAAAGGTGTCAATTTTCTCATGCCCCACTCGTCTTGCATTTCAGTTAGATATATACAGACCATGTATAAAGCCATGTTATCATTCGGTCGCCAGAGATTTAAGATTCACTAGCTATAGTAGAAATTCTTCTAGATTTCCATCTGAATTGGTGGCTACATTGGAGTGATTTCTGTTTCTGTGCACGGTATAATATATTTGTTAAAGTGATCAGTTGTCTAGTGCTTTCATTTTTATTTCACTGGATTTTGTGTTTATTTAAATCTATTAAATTAAACTCATCCCAAAAGTTCCAGTGGTAAATTTAATGATATATCTATTATAATATTTCCAAAAATAATAGATGCTTTAATGTTAAAGTAACTTTTAAAGTCGCGAAGGAATTTAAAATTAATAAATTTAGTTAAGTCCTATATATATATAAATGGGTATTTTAACCATTAGACTCGTGACATGTTTTCTTAAATACATAATTAAATACGCGAGTGTATATAATAGCCGTAACAGTAAATTTATCGCGCGTTAGAATATTATTTGATTTTTGAGGTATGATTATGTTTTCATGGGTTTTCTATCTTTTTCTATAGAATGATCACCTTTGCAATCCCAGCATAAAGAAATCATACAGAGAGTTTCAGACTCGGTTCTCAAACTTCCAGACATATTGATAAAACATTTTTAAATTTAATCTTGTGGCGGTCCGATGCGACCTAGCTATCATAATTACATGAAAGAAAGCCTACACAAGAACATTTAAATAAATCATCAAATTTAATTTTAATCTGTAAGATAAACTGGAAGATGAACAGTGCCAGTAGCGATATTTTATTTACTGCTCTACTGTGAGAGAATACCGATTTACCTGACTGTGACTGAGCCTAGTTTTTTCTCACTGGATTAAAAACTTTACCGGTCAGTTGCTATCATCACGCATTGAAGGAATTTTACCACCACTTTATTTTCACCCCTGTGTCGAACTGTGTCAGTGCCATCCCATAGACTCCTTTTTATATAATAAAACACAAGAACATTTAGGCTTCAAGTCCGGCGATACGTGGGAATATTTGCTATCAGCAAACCTCGCAACATCTGGGGTGGGACATCGAAGTACTAGACAGTTTCACATGTCCAGAGTGTAATTTCTGTTTATATAATTCTATGGATTGTCTGATGCTGCAATCGGTAAGTGTGAGTGAATATATAAATGTGGATCCTCACGCGCGTGCATGAATGACAGGAGCTTTAATTTGTTTCAAACCATTTGTTAATTTGCCTACCGGGTGATACATTTTCAGTATACCCTGCATTGTTCCTTTAATTTTGATATTTTGTTAACTCTGTTTACCCCCCCCCCTTTCATTTGCTTAGTAAAGGGAAGAACAATTGGGAATAACAGGATTTTTCTACCACCCATACCTAAGATTTGTAACCCCTCTTTCAGAGTAATTAAGTAATTAACTTCACTGTTAGGTTACATTACCTATTGTTCTGGTAACTATTTATCTTTGGACTGAGTTTATCTTTGTCTAATACAAGCGGGAAGGGCTTAGTCGATACCAATCTTCTTCACCCCTCCCCACCTTGTTATTTGCATTTTCTGTACTTATGATAATTTTATGTAACACTTGATATTTGTTTGTGATTTGATTTTTAAGGTTAATAAACATCATAAACTTATTTAGTACTGTGTTGGAATACCCACAGCCCAACATTTCCCCTATTTGTTTAATATAGTTTGTATACACGTGCGTCTGTGTGTTTGAAGCACCAAATCGGTGTGAGCGCAGATGTGTGTCTGGAAACTGGCAAATAATTGTTTGACCAGGAGAGTCTGAAGAGAAGATTGAGAGAAACGATTTGTCGTAAATAAGTCTGTCTTTACTCTCCCCAGCACTCTGTGAAGCAACAATTTACTCTCTACATTTTCTAACACTGAGCTTTTCACCACCATTCCCCACTCTAAACCGGACCACTATTTCTAAGACTGTTTCTCTCAAAATAAATTTACGACACCCAGTAATAAGAAACTTCTCAGACTACAGCTGGGAAAAGGCTATTTTAGAATAGAAGAACCTTACTGTGCAGTATGTCTTCAAGACAATAATATAGAACATTTCTTGTTAAAATGTAAGAGGTATGAACAAATGAGAATACCAATATTAGATTATTTGCAAGCATCCAACTTACCTGTAAATATAGAAGAGGTGTTAAGAGTGGACGGACCTAGGGAACTGCATAATTTAGTCAAACAATACTTAACACGAACAAATGCTAATATATAGTGGCTGGGAATGTGAAGGTCTGGTGCTGTTCTTACAATGCTTAGGACTTTTAACAGATGAAAGTCAATTAAATATCTGTTAAAGTCAGTTATATAACTGGAACCGCCAGGCCTTTACACCCCTTCACTTTAATATTATTCTTGTTCAGAGTTTCTTCTTGATTTTGTTTGTTGTTTTTTTTTTAAATTTTTTTATTTAACATATAAGCACAATTGTGATTGTCCCTATTTACAATGATTTGACAAATGTGATGCCACTTTCTCATATCGGCAGTTTTTCATATTATTTAAAATTAAAAACAATATATATCCTAATTATAACCCATCACAGGTTGAACGGGATATTTTTCTTCATTAATTAAAAAAATAATAATAATCTGCAAAGTCTAGATACTCCAGTTGTTTGTTAAATGTCCACTGTATTCCACTTTTCTCTCCCTCTGTTGTCTGTCTCATAACCCAGTCTATGACCATGAGAAAAATAGTTGGTTATAGCAGACATTCCTGTCTGACCCCACTGTGTACTGTGAAGGGCTCTGATAGCTTTCCTTAGTGTACTGCTTTACATGAGGCCTCCTGGTAAAAATCTTGGATGATTTTAATTAATTTCTCTGGGATTCTATAATGTCTCAGGATTTTCCATATCACATTACGGTCTATACTATTAAAAGCTTTTTCGAAGTCCACAAAATTTATATACAAGGGGGTCTGCCTCTCATTTGATTGTTCTATAATGATTCTGAGTGTTGTTATCTGGTCTGTGAATGATCTTCCTGTACAAAATCCTGCCTGTTCCTCTCTGAGTTTGTCATCCACCACCTTCTTAATTCGCTAAAACAAAACTGGTCAACATTTTTCCAGTCACTGCTAGTATTATACTCTTTGACTCCAGACCAACGCTCTGAGCGTTGCAAAATTCAACGCGCCGTGCCAGAGCAATGCTCACAGCGTGGTTTTTAGTTTATCACGAATAAACCCTAAAAATCGTCCGTTTTATGCAGTTAATATATTAAAACTCGTAGAATGACTTCCGCTACTATTTAAACAACTAATTTGACTGTAGTTAATAAGCACATGTGCGTATTTTGACGTTATTATCACAATTTTTGTGAAGATTTGCGTGTTTGCGTTTTTCGTTGTTATTGCTAGAGAAATATGTCTCGCTTTATATTTACATTTTCTAAGTCTCCTAAGCAAATAACTGTGTCAAACTACTTTGAAACATTGCTGACATTGATGATGATTGTTTGGTAGTCACAGTTTGTTGTCAAAATACGGAATCTGTGCAGAAAAGCTAGACATACTAGATTTAGTTGATGAGTGGGCGAAGTCATATTCTGGCCGATCAAAAAGCAACAAAACTAGACCTACCGTAACATCTAATCACTAGTTCTTGGTAGAAGATGAAGCTAGGGATACTATTAAAACATTAAACAAGAGTAAAAAAGTTTTTATATGACGTTATTCTTCTTTATTTGTTTGAAAATTACGTAATGCACGATTGCATAATTTATTTTTTTCTTACAAAGGACCACAGAAAAACTGGTGTGAATAACATTAAATGCACTAATTGTGGCCATAAGCATGTTTTTTTTTTACTTTGTATATGGATTAACTTGACGTTTGAAGACTAAAAAGAAAGTTTTATTGTCTACAACAGTAATTTGTCTTTGGTAAGATCGTATTCTACAGTCAACTTTTTTGCGTTTTTCAATTTTACATGCAAAATGTTTTAAGTATACCGAACATACTTGTGTTAATACTACCAAAGACATTATATATTACAATTCTCTATCAATTTCCCTACAGTTTGGTATATAATAAGTACATGTTCAAAGGAAAATTTAAAAAAAAAAATTTAGACTGAAAGATCTCTCCACATGTAAGCCTACCTTGCCGTGGTTGGAGAGCTTGAGCGCCCCAATGATCCCGGGAGCTATGCCGGCGGGAGTTTTACTCCTGGCAGGGTCACCCAAGCCGGACAGGTCCTGGGTGAGGGGCCAGACTAAATGGGCTGAGGAGTGGGTGGAACCCTATAGGTGTAGATGCAGAACCCACCGGCGAGTGGTACATGCTCTGGTCTGCACCAATCCACCCCCACTTCATGGGTTAAATGCTTTCTTGCCTCATTCTTCACTGTTTGTCGTCTATCACGCCCACGGCGACCGTTGCCTCAATTGGCTGTGTGTGGTGTACCCGGAAACGGGGCCTCCCAGCACTGAGGCACAGTTAAGTCCCCGATGTCACTTATCGGTGCAGAATTGAGAGAGATGGCTGAGCATCACAATCCCCCCTGTGTTGCAGCATGATGAGAACCCAGCATTGCACACTGAGCTTGGGGGGATCACTTGGGCACCAGACTTAATACTGGCTCTTGACTGGATGGCCGCATGCAGGAGATTTCTACAATGGAGGGTTGGCAGGTGGTGGGTATCTGGAAGTGGCTCTGTGCAGGACGTGAGGATTCCTTGGGAGAGCCCAAAACCAGAGCACAGCATTGTGCAAGCTCTGCATAGTTGGAGAGCCCCCTGGATGACGGGGAATGCACAGTGTGCTACCCCACCTATCCCCAACTGCTAACTTAGAACCAGAAGTGGGGTCCTCTGTATGCGTGCCAGGCCAGGATAAAACGCCTGGGAAAGAGACTGGAGCTCAGAACTCCCTAACTCAAAGTTGCAGGATGGCAGAAAAGCCACGGGAAAGACAGGGCTATTTTGAAGATAACGCAACCATATTTTCACCATACGAGCTCGGACGCCGCCTCGGTAAACAAGGTCCGCGCAGAGCAGTGACACCCCCAGGCTGCTTGCGAATAGTCTACTACTGGGAACATAAACAGATTAGGGATGAGCCCACTCTCCCGTTGAGCAGGTGCTAAAGTCGTAGATACTGGGCCAGAAGGCGCACCGGAAACCACAGTATCATGCAACTCGCTTTTTTTTTTCTATGGAGAGTACACCGTCAAATAAATCTCGTTCTGGTGCTCGCCCTGTGGAGCTCCACCAGGCAGGTGCAGTGCCGGGCTCTGAGCCTCGACAGAGCCCACCCTCAGCTACTGGAGGACCCTCTAGACCGTCTTGTGGAGTCAGCAGACGGCGGAGGAGAACTACTGACCAAAACAAAACAGAAAAAGAGAAACCCAGAGTGCCACTTGTCATAATGCACTGGAATGCAGAGGGAGTGAACAGCAAGCAGGCTGGATACAGCAAAAAGACAGAGCTGGAAAACATCTTGTATGAGAAGCAAGTCAGTGTTTGCTGTATCCAAGAGACTCACTTGAAAGCAGATCAAACCTTTAAAATAAGGGGATATCAATGCTTCAGATCCGACAGAAAAGATAGACGAAAAGGAGGAGTACTTACTCTTGTAAGGAATAACATTCCTGCACACGAAAGGAAAACCTTCATGGATGGAGCAGAATATCAGCTGCTGCAGATAAAGGTAGACAAGATGGAAATAGAACTCCTGAACTATTACTGTCCGAACAACAAACCTCTGAGTCTCAGCTCTATACAGGTACCAGCCACCAACTTTATAGCAGTTGGAGACTTTAATAGCCACTCCCAGAGCTGGGGCTATAACCATCTGGATCACAGAGGTGAAGAGGTTGAAACTTGGCAAGATGATCACTCCCTAATCCTAGTCAATAATGCCACAGATACTCCTACCTTCTACTCCAGAGGATGGCACACAACTTCAACACCAGATCTTGCCTTCTCCACACCAGATATAGCTGGATCTATTAGTAGAGAAGTAGGAGATCAACTAGGGGGAAGCGACCATCGCCCAATCTTTCTTACTGTCCAGAGTGCAACTCTCAGTACAGGCCCAGCCATTACAAGATGGAACTACAAAAAAGCCAACTGGGGTTTATTCAGGCATCAGGTGAACACGCTGCTGTCTACCCTCAAGGTACAGAACCGAGATATTAATGAAGTGGTAAAAGACTTCAACAGATGCATACTACAAGCTGCAAAAGAAACCATTCCCAAAGGATGCCGGCGTAACTACATACCATACTGGTCCAGCACACTCCAAGAACGTCAGGAAGCTATGGACAAGGCTAGAAAGAACGCAGAGTCTCAGCCTTCACTTGAAACTCACAACAAATGGAAAAAGGCTGTAGCAGAGTTTCAGAGAACAAAGCTAGAAGAAAAACGGAAAAGCTGGAGAACTAAAACGGCATCGCTGAACCTTGAGAAAGACGGCAGGAAACTTTGGAGATTAGTCAAGTCTCTAAATGAAGAGCGTTCCTCACCAAGGCAGACTATCACATTGGATGAAGGTGGCAAACTTTTCAGAGGAAAACAAGCTGCAGACTTGTTTGCTAGAAGATACAGTTCAGAAAGCAACTTACCCATTAACATAGACCATCAGAGAGAGATAAGAAAAGAAATACTGGCAACCATGGGACAGACAGATACTCCTGCCCCAATGAGGGAACCCATCACACTAGGAGAACTACAGAAGGCTATTTCCAAGCTTAAGTTTCAAAAGTCACCCGGCCCAGACAAAATCAGCAACGAAATGCTAGTAAATCTGAGCTCAGCAGCAAAGACAAAACTGCTTGAGATATTCAACCACAGCTGGTTGAAAGGAACGGTACCCCAAGTATGGAGAGAAGCCATCACAATACCCATACTAAAGAAAGGGAAATGTAAGACCGAGGCTGCAAGTTACCGGCCAATCAGTCTCACAAGCTGTGTTGGGAAGACTATGGAGCGAATAGTCAACCACAGATTGAAATGGTATTTAGAGTCTGAGCAGATCCTGGTGCCGGAACAAGCTGGATTTAGAGAATGCTACAGTATAGAAGACCAAGTTACTTACTTGTCTCAAGCAATAGAAGATGCCTTTCAGGAGAAGAAAAAGGTCCTAACGAT
The DNA here is from genome assembly GCA_024509875.1 of Oreohelix idahoensis. NCBI lineage: Eukaryota > Metazoa > Mollusca > Gastropoda > Stylommatophora > Oreohelicidae > Oreohelix > Oreohelix idahoensis. Next base: position 158,063 of record JAMPIV010019340.1, read on the forward strand.
CTGGGTCGACTTCAAGCAGGCCTTTGACAGGGTGTGGAAAGATGGCCTCATTGCAAAACTTGGGAGAGGTGGAATCCAAGGCAACATGATGAAATGGATCCAGTCATACTTGCATAACAGGAGAACTAGAGTCACTCTTGACGGTCTGCAGAGCAGAAAAGTGTTGCTCCATCAGGGGGTACCTCAAGGAGGAGTAATTTCCCCTACACTCTTCCTTGTTTACATCAATGACCTGGTGAAAGATCTCCCTGCAGGAGTGAAAGCTGCCTTATATGCAGATGACCTAGTACTCTGGTGCGCTGATGAAAATGTCACCACAGCAAATTATAGAATGCAGCGGGCAGCAGACATGCTAGTGTCATGGGCAGAGAAATGGCTTATCACAATAAACACAGACAAAACCTCCACAACACTGTTCTCCCTCGCCCCCAAGGACAAATCAGCTAACATACACCTAGGGACAACCGTTATCAAGGAAGAAAGCTACCCCACCTATCTTGGGGTGACATTTGACCAAAGGCTTACATGGAATAAGCATATTGGAAATGCAGAAGGAAAGGCCCGAAGACGACTAGGCATACTCAGAAAATTGGCAGGTACCAACTGGGGAGCAAATGAACGAAATCTAAAGAAGATTTATAGTGGAGTAATAAGACCACACTTAGAGTTTAGCTCAGCAGCATGGTCATCAGCTGCTAACTCACATCTGCAGTCCTTGGACAAGGTGCAAAATCAAGCTCTCAGGCTCATTACAGGAGCCATGAAAACTACACCAATAACAGAGATGCAGAAGGTTGCTGGATTACAGACATTGTCCCATAGAAGAGACACAAAGACCATGATCCAGATGGAAAAGTACAACAGTATGCCAACGCACCCAATGAAGGCAAGACTAGATGATCTGGCATTGGGACGTCTAAAGCGTAGCAGCTTTGTGCATCGGGGAAAAAGACTTATAAGACAGCATCAAGAAGACCTATCTATGAAGACAACACCACTGAAGCCCACCCTATACCCTGTACCATGGGAGCAGGCCAGCAGTGCCCTCCAAATTAATACGTCGGTCAGTGGTCTCACAAGTGGATGTGAGTATAATGATCTGCAAAAACGAACTGCTACATTGAGTATGATCCAAGAAAGCTATCCCGATCAATCATGGATACATGCCTATACAGATGGATCAGCAACTAATGCTGTTAGGAATGGAGGTGCCGGTATCTTTATCTCATATCCTGACAACCACTATGAGACTAGGCACATTCCCACTGGTAAATTCTGTTCCAACTATACAGCTGAGGTTCAAGCTCTAGAGCAAGCTGCAAATATGATTTATAACACCAAGATGACTGTCACCAGGTAGTCATCCTCACAGATGCACTGTCTGTCCTGCAAGCTCTCAAGGGTGGTAAACTCCCGCATCTGAGAAATGAACTAAACAAGGTAGCTGCCAAAAAGAGAACCATACTTCAGTGGGTACCATCTCATTGTGGTGTACCCGGAAATGAAAAGGCAGATAAACTTGCAAAAAAGGGAGGAGAATGTGAACAAGAAGATAATGAAGTCACATACTTTGAGAAAAAGAGAGCTATCCAGTGAAAGATGAACACTTCACTCTATAAAATTCTGCCCACAAAAAAGTCTGGCACAGCGTGCAAAATAACTCTGGAATGAAAGAGATCCCTCCAGTTGCTACATACAGTCAAGTTTCCTTTCTTTGGCAGCTTGATAATCTGCCCTTCCTTCCAACTCTTTGGGATGCCACTTTTTCCCAGATTTTCTTGAAGAGCTAGTGTAGCAACTCTAGTGTATGGTATATCTGCCTTCAGGGTTTCTGGTGGTATTCCATCTGGTCCTGCGGCCTTCCCATTTATCAGCAGTTTTATTGCCTGAGAAATCTCTTGTTTAGTGGGTGGGTTCATGTTGCACTGTAGTGGCTCTTCTGCTTGTTCTATGATGGTTTGCTGTATTGGTTGGTTTCGGTTTAGGATTTCCTTAAAATATTCAGTCCATCTGGCCCTTTGTTCCTCTTCATTGCTAATGCTTTGTCCTTCTCATCTCTTCACTGTTGTATTGTGGCTTAACTGCTTCTTAGATAAAGTTTTGGTACTTCTGTCAACGAAAAACTGTTTGGAGATGTCGGGAACCTTGAGTTGACTACTGCCTTTATTAGAGTCATAAATGTGGAGGTCTGAGGGCGAACGAGGAAGAAGAAGAAGAATATTATGTTTTCAAGTCTCCTTTTTTTGTTGCAATCTTGGCTTCCTCTGTTAGTTTTTCAATAAATTCTCTATTATCTTTCCTGGCACTCTTTTTCACTTTCCTGTTTAGCCCCCAATATATTGTGTGCAGTTGTGTTTTCTCTTCTGCCACATTGCAGTTGTTTGATGTCTCTCCTTTCTCTTATGAGGTTCCATGTGTTTTCTGTGAGCCATTCCTTCTGTTATTTATTTCTTTTGCCAAGAACTTCTTCACATTCTCTAAACAATTAAAGCACTTAGAAACTTACGAGAGTGTAGTAGACCTGATATAGCAGAGGAGATTTTTCTGGCTACTACATACTTATATTCTAGAGGATGTTCAGTATTAATTGCTTGGATACCTTCACATGTTGGCATAGAAAGAAATGAAAAGGCAGATAAAGAAGCCAAGAAAGGTAGATCTGTTAAAAATTTAATAAATGTAGGGATGAGTAAATCAGAAAATAAGAGCTTAATTAAAGATTTAATAACAGATGAATGGAAAGCAGAGTGGGATAGAAATCTGAAAGGAAGACATGCATATAAGATGTTCAGGGCTCCAACAAGAAAATGTCAGATATCTAGGGAATTGAAAATTCCCAGTAATAAGAAACTTCTCAGACTACAGCTGGGAAAAGGCTATTTCAGAATAGAAGAACCTTACTGAGCAGGATGTCTTCAAGACAATAATATAGAACATTTCTTGTTAAAGTGTAAGAGGTATGACCAAATGAGAATACCAATATTGGATTATTTGCAGGCATCCAACTTACCTATAAATATAGAGGAGGTGTTGAGAATAGACAGACCTAGGGAACTGCATAATATAGTCAAACAATATTTAACACGAACACATGTTAATATATAGTGGCTGGGAATGTGAAGGTCTGATGCTGTTCTTACAATGCATGTGACTTTAAACAGATGAAAGTCTGTGGTGAAGTGGGATGTTATAAATATGTATAGGGGACTTAGTGTACTGACTGAGATCAGCTGTGAAGGTATATATATCTAATAAGAGTAGTGTATTATATATAACCTTACTTGCTGCCACATATGTATACCTCAGTCAGAATTATTCTGGAATAGTGTGATGACTACATTGTATGTCTAGGGTATGTGTATGATGAAGTGTAAGTCATAACAACAACAGACAGATAAACAATTTAATTTATTCCACCACACTTGACAACACTGTGACACTCACATACATATAACACTCTAAAGGATATCTTAAAGGAGTCACTGATAACTTTTCAAATAACAATATGTATTCATTGCTGTTATAAATGAATATGTGTCCTGATTCAAATACAAAGGGAACCAGGAATCACAATCAATTTTACTTACAAGTTATATGTACAGAATTTAACAATATGGAACTAGTATTGGAGATGTTCTCAGTTCCTGATATTAAAACAATTTACTTCCCCTCTTAAGTTTATGTTACAATGTTATTTTAAGATGGGGGTACATAATTTTGAGCTCAGCTGGCCACATCAGCTTATCTTGCGTGATGGCGGCAGGAAAAGACTCCTCTGCTCGATTTCTCCCCTGGCTCTGGAGACACCTCACTGATAGCTAAATGGACCAAGGAGTATGCTGTCCGACTCTGGATTCAGCAAAGCTCTGACCAGGTGCTGCTCAATACCATCAAGACCACGGTCCCTGAAAACAAGAAGGATGTACCTTCTACTTCATAACTAATTTATACTCTCTTTATACACTGAGCACAATACATCACAAACATTGAGTTCAGAGCGTTAGGCCAACTGTCAGCTTCATCTGAAATACTTTATACCAGTATTAACCTCCTTAATGGTTACTACGCCTCTGCACTTCCAGCATTATTTCTTTCTAGTCAATCATCTAGGTGTCAGTGTACTGTTTGGCCATTCCATGCCGTTTTACTTTCCTCCGACACCTTCTGTTCAGGCTGGAGCATTATAGGCTTTACATCATGTTTGCTACTGAACTACACATATATACAGGCATAAATTAACAATTCACATTCAATTTTCATTAAAAGATACTGAATGTTTCAAGCTTACCACAATATCATAAGAAACAAACACAGATACGTTGACTAGCAATGAATTCTGGCACAAATACTGGCACAAATTCCCATCTGCTTATGTTCCAGGCTTTTATTTAGCAAAAATATGAGCTGGCTTCAACGCACTGTTGCTTTATCAAGCTTATTTGAACTAGTGGTCTCGAACTAACGCTCCTAAGTGATTATATCAGCGAGTCTGGCCAATGGAGCCACGTTTCGACAAGTGTTTGAAAAAATTTTAACTTCCTACGTCTCCCCTAACAACCAAAGATAGTATCTATAGTCCGACCAATCGTGTTTAGTCTTATATTTGTTGCGCTCCAATCAATTTGGAGTTTACATGGTAGGCTATTTCCGTACGCACGGTTTTTTTTAAACACGTTATAAAAAAATTTTATGAGCAGAAATGATTTCATGCTGTCAGGCATCCCCACTATTTTATTTTGGTTATAACTTGTTAATTCCTAGACTATTTGCGTAACGTTTTACATATTCTTTGTCAGCAAGCCCTAAGGAACCCAAATATACAAATTTAAAAGAGCTAATATGCTGCGTTCAAAATATGCAATTCCTTCTACCTCCTGTTTCGTTAAGATGTCCTGCTGTACTGTCAGACTACTGTAATGTTTTCAAAACGTAAACCCATCTATTGTCATCTTTTCCTAATAAGAGTTTTTCAGGTATTTAAAAACCTAACTCTGGGAAGGTTAGTGTTTGTTTTATCACTGTCGATTTGAAATAAAGTTAGTGCATGTGGCCTTACACGCGTGATAGTAGTAATTGTGTATCGCGCGACGCGTGTTTAGTGTTGCACGTGTTCGGCTTTATGCCTCTCCCTTCTCTCTATCCTTTAGTCCATCTGTCTTTAGTTACGCCGTGTATAAAATGGAATGAATGAAATATTAAATTAGGTCATTGTTACAGCTTGCGTATCTCACTGTTTTTCAAGAAATGCAGCACACGTTTCATTGAAGAAGGCGGGTAATAATACAGTAAGCTTTTATATCAACGTGAAAGCGTTACAATTGCAGACGACGCAGAAAACAAGGGGGATTTCGAGTACATTCCCTTTGTGACAGTGCAACTGTTATTTTTACCATTGCTCTTTTTCTTTTATTAGAATTTATTTTTGTTAAGCTTTACATTTACCCTGATAATTTTAATAAATGTGGATTAGAATATTTCACGACACCTCCCCTCTTAAAACAGACATTATATGTCAGTCCTTTATTCTATATACACATAGATAAATGTAAGTCAACTTGACTTTACTCTGCTGTGGTGCTATCATGGTTTTATGTAGTTGGGTCCATTCAGAGTAGGCACTACTCATGAAATCTGCCTCAGACTTCTACAACCAATAATATATTCGGTTATGTTACTGAACAGCCGCAAGTGTGAGTGCTTGTCTTAATGCTGCTTCGCAACCCGTATTCACCATTTCTCTTCTCTGAGTCTGCGCAATGACATGTCCAGAGAACATTATATTTCCCTCAAAATGTACGTTATGAGGAGATAACATATACCTGGTGATAGCAGAGTTTTCGTAGTGGATCCCGTAATCTTCTTATTATCCTGTATGAAACATTCGGAATATCCTCAATCAAAAAGGCAACTCAGGGATTCATTACGTTCCTCCGAAATGTTTACATCCAACAATTTTCTCATCATTCTAGAGAAGACACTAGGCGCATTCTTCAATCCAAATGGCAATCTATTAAACTCATAGTGTCCTTCTGAGGTACTAAAGCTAGGTATGGTCTAACCTCAGGCTTTACTGGAATCTGATAGTATCCTTTACTCAGATCCACTTTTGAGAAATATTTAGCTTTATTTAGTCTGGCAACAGCTGATTTGTATCCGGCAATGGATCCACCTGTCCTTCTGTAATAGCATTCAGTCTCCTGTAATCTATACAGAGTCTATGTTCTCCAGAGGGCTTCCTTAAGAGTACAACACCGGAACTATACGAAGAGTCACTGTGTGAAATAATTCCTTCCTTCAATAGATAGTCTATCTCTTCCTTCAAAGCTTTCTCCTTAGCAAACGGAATCGAATATGGTTTCATACAGACAGGTGTGTGGTCTATCAGTTTCATATCATATTCCAATAGGTTTGTATGCCCTGGTCGGTCTGTTAACACCTCTGCATGATTATTTAGAACCTGTTGCACTCCTCTTTCTGAGTTTTCGTTAAATGTGTACTGATTTTCACCTGTGCTGCTGTCTCACAGGGGTGTAATGGATACTCAAATGATGAAAGTGGTTCCTTTTTCATCTCCATGGCGATGAACTAGGTCTGAGGTCCAACAAGTGTGTCCTCATCCTGAAGTTACTCTTGTCCAAATATTTTCCATCAGGGAGATTCACATGATAGATTTTTTCTTTCCCCTTCTTATCTATCTTATAATTTGTTCTAGATACCTTCTCTAAAACTGTATATGGACCCTGCCATCCAATTTGTAACTTATTCTGACTCCCGGGCAAAAGAAGCAGTACTTTCTCTCCCACAGCCAAATTTCTGTCTTTCGCCTTCCTGTTATAATAGGCAGCATGTTTCTTCCTGGCTTGGTTCAAATTTTCATTGGCAAGTTTCCAGCCAGTTTTTAAACGAGTGGTCAGCTCATTCACATATTGGTATGAAGAAGGAAATTTTTCTTCCTCTGCCTTTTTCAATCAGTCCACGTTCTTAACAAAGCTACATATGGACTTTAAATTGTGTGGACCTATTTGTCCATGCACCGGTATGGTCTCTTCCACTCGAAGCTTTATAGTGATGATTTTTCCTCCCAGAATTATCATTCACAAAACGACCGCTACCAATTTTTTTCTTGGGGCTTTCTCCCCACTTAAAATTCTTTATGAGAGATTACCTCACTACAATCCGTTCTTCCTCCACTTTGTTTAATTCCGATTGAGGGATTGTCGGCTTATCCTTGTGTAAGACATCTTTTTGCACTCTCCGCATAGTGGCCATTGTAAAACAGTTAAGTGAAGCTTGTCCGTGAAAAGGGGCTTCCCATTCCATTTGGTCCCACTTTATCAAATTCTATTTTCTTTTTATTATCAGGCCTAATTTTTGTCCCCGTGGCAGTGTCCAGGTCCTGATCCAAGTTTCCCACTTGTGGGGTGTTTCCTCATGAGCTATGCTACAACCTTTCCTACAAAATTCTCATTGTCCCATCTTGCTTTGGGCCAATAATAATTGTGAGCCACCTTTTGAATGATGGTACCTATCTTCTCATGGTCCCCATCTGGTTTCACATGTAGGCTCCTTATTAATTCTGTCCTGTATCTTTTAGGATGTACCAGCTGTCCGTGACCATGGGATCTAGTTCCGGCCTTCCTATACATCAACTTGTTTTTCATGTAAAAATCTCCCTTGCCTGGAGTTGTATGACAAGTTGACAATTTTCTGAAACAAGGCTTGAGTGTTTTATCCCCAGCCTGTGCCTTCCTCATCTCTTCTGGAGTGGTATCTAACATAATATCCTCCTCCTGTCTTGAGGTCGACCTGACCTGAAGGGTTGCCATATACACAGGTTTCCTTCTGCAACGGTCAGTGTCATGATTGTCCATCTGACAATTCTTACACCACCTTTTTCCTTGGTTGAAAGATTTTCTTTCATCATATTTCCTTTCATCGAATTGTGGGAATTTATTTTTATTTTCATACCGTGGCCTATAAAACTGGTGCTTACCTTTATTTTGATCCTAGAGATCAAAATGATTAAAGTTCTGTGGTGCCCTAAAGTTATCCACTTGTTTCTTTTTATTACCTGTTACCTCTGCTTGAGCTGCTTGATACCTTTCAGCAACATTTAGCAACTCACCCAGCCTCTCTGCACCTTGTTCCATGAGAAACTTTCTCAGGTCTGGAGCCATGGACTCTCTTAGTTGCTCTATAAGGACCATTTCCTTAAGATCTTGGGTTTTCCCCAGAGAAGTCCATTTCTCCAAGTATGTCTCTATTCGTGCAGAGAACTGGTGATAGGTTTCACCTGACAGTAGTTTAGCATTCCTAAATTTTTTCCTATAGAATTCTGCATTCTTTTCATATCTTAACAACAGAGCCTGCTTTAGCATGTCATAATTTTCCTGATCACCTCTGCTCATTTTTGCAAAAACTTCATAAGCTGCCCCACGAAGTCCCTGAGATAACTTTAAGCTCCACCTTTCTCTCTCTAACCCATACGTGGTAGCTAATAGTTCATACCAATTTAGATAGCTCTCTATATCATCGTCTTTCTCAACAAAATGATCTAAATGAAAATTCATAGCTGAGGTTGAGGCTCCTTGGCTAGCAGTGGCATCAGAGGTAAAGGGACTTGGTCACATTTTTCAGGAGCATGGCCTTGGAAACTCAAAACTCCCTTAGTCCCGTTAAGTCATGTTCGCCTTTGTAAATCTTTTTATCTTCTCCTTCCCTGTTTCTGCAGCTAATCTTTCTTCTCTTCCCTTTCTGCCAGTCAATCTTCTTTCGTCTGCCTTCCCTTTCTGCAGCTAATTTCTTCTCTTCCCTTTCTGCAGACAATCTTTTGTCTTCTCTTTCTGCTCATCTGCAAATTCTTAGTCTCAGCCTCAGCCTCAAATCGCAACCTCTTAGTCTCAGCATCTAACTTTCTTTCGGCCTCTTTTTCTAATCTTCTTTCTTCGCGTTCAATAAATTTGTCACATTCCGTAGTGACATAGGCAACCATAACTTGCCCATCTAATCCTAACTCTTTTGCAGTCTGAACAGCAGCAGATCGAAACTTGGCCAGGTCCGCCATTGTCTATCAGGTAAGTTTATACAATGTCTAACCAACAATTCAATCTCTAAATATATCTAATGGACAACACAGGCACCGTGAGCTCAACCTTATTTAATTCCACCCAAGGATACCTTTTAATTCTTATATTCCCTGAAGTGAATTACCCCCAATATTTTTAATAGGGAAAGATTCAAAATCCCAAGAGCGAGACCCCAATATATGTGGTGAAGTGGGATGTTATAAATATTTATAGGGGACTTAGTGTACTGACTGAGATCAGCTGTGAAGGTATATATAACTAATAAGAGTAGTGTATTATATATAACCTTACTTGCTGCCACATATGTATACCTCAGTCAGAATTATTCTGGAATAGTGTGATGACTACGTTATATGTCTAGGGTATGTGTATGATGAAGTGTAAGTCATAACAACAACAGACAGATAAACAATTTAATTTATTCCACCACACTTGACAACACTGTGACACTCACATACATATAACACTCTAAAGGATATCTTAAAGGAGTCACTGATAACTTTTCAAATAACAATATGTATTAATTGCTGTCATGAATGAATATGTGTCCTGATTCAAATACAAAGGGAACCAGGAATCACAATCAATTTTAATTACAAGTTATATGTACAGAATTTATCAATATGAATATTGTAGTGACATATATTATTAAAAGTATCCTATGTGTGTCAGTTGTGTAGTAGTAATATGAGGTCATACTGGTTTTGTTTTGTTCAAGCTCTGTTGGTATTTGTCATCATGACTTCAATAGTTTGTCTTTATTGGAACTAGTATTGGAGATGTTCTCAGTTCCTGATATTAAGACAATTTACTGTCCCCTCTTAAGTTTTAGGTTTTACAATGTTATTTTAAGATGGGGGTACATAATTTGAGCTCAGCTGGCCACATCAGCTTATCTTGCGTGATGGCGGCAGGAAAAGACTCCTCTGCTCGATTTCTCCCCTGTGCTCTGGAGACACCTCACTGATAGCTAAATGGACCAAGGAGTATGCTGTCCGACTCTGGATTCAGCAAAGCTCTGACCAGGTGCTGCTCAATACCATCAAGACCACGGTCCCTGAAAACAAGAAGGATGTACCTTCTACTTCATAACTAATTGATACTCTAGTTCTACACTGAGCACAATACATCACAAACATTGAGTTCAGAGCGTTAGGCCAACTGTCAGCTTCATCTGAAATACTTTATACCAGTATTTCCCTCCCTATGGTTACTACGCCTCTGCAATTCCAGCATTATTTCTTTCTAGTCAATCATCTAGGTGTCAGTGTACTGTTTGGCCATTCCATGCCGTTTTACTTTCCTCCGACACCTTCTGTTCAGGCTGGAGCATTATAGGCTTTACATCATGTTTGCTACTGAACTACACATATATACAGGCATAAATTAACAATTCACATGCAATTTTCATTAAAAGATACTGAATGTTTCAAGCTTACCACAATTCATGGAAACAAACACAGATACGTTGATTAGCAATGAATTCTGGCACAAATACTGGCACAAATTCCCATCTGCTTATGTTCCAGGCTTTTATTTAGCAAAAATATGAGCTGGCTTCAACGCACTGTTGCTTTATCAAGCTTATTTGAACTAGTGGTCTCGAACTAACGCTCCTAAGTGATTATATCAGCGAGTCTGCCAATGGAGCCACGTTTCGACAAGTGTTTGAAAAAATTTTACCTTCCTACGTCTCCCCTAACAACCAAAGATAGTATTTATAGTCCGACCAATCGTGTTTAGTCTTATATTTGTTGCGCTCCAATCAATTTGGAGTTTACATGGTAGGCTATTTCCGTACGCACGGTTTTTTTAAACACGTTATAAAAAAATTTTATGAGCAGAAATGATTTCATGCTGTCAGGCATCCCCACTATTTTATTTTGTTTATAACTTGTTAATTCCTAGACTATTTGCGTAACGTTTTACATATTCTTTGTCAGCAAACCCCAAAGAACCCAAATATACAAATTTAAAAGAGCTAATATGCTGCGTTCAAAATATGCAATTTCTAGGATAGTCGTGTAGTTGTTTTTTTATTTTTTATGTTAGCACCGCCACCTGTCCTGCTGTACTGTCAGACTAATGTCAGGATTTCGGACATAAAACAGTAGAATGTCAGGTTTCCCCAATAAGCGTTTTTCAGGTATTAAAACCTAACTCTGGGAAGGTTAGTGTTTTTATCACTGTCGATTTGAAATAAAGTTAGTGCATGTGGCCTTACACGCGTGATAGTAGTAATTGTGTATCGCGCGACGCGTGTTTAGTGTTGCACGTGTTCGGCTTTATGCCTCTCCCTTCTCTCTATCCTTTAGTCCATCTGTCTTTAGTTACGCCGTGTATAAAATGGAATGAATGAAATATTAAAATTAGGTCATTGTTCAGCTTGCGTATCTCAATGTTTTTCCAAGAAATACAGCACACGTTTCATTGAAGAAAGCGGGTAATAATACAGTAGGCTTTTACTATCAACGTGAAAGCGTTACAATTTGCAGACGAAGCAGAAAACAAGGGGGATTTCGAGTACATTCTTTGTGACAGCACTGTTATTTTACCATTGCTCTTTTCTTTATTAGAATTTATTTGTTAAGCTTTACATTTACCTGATAATTTATATATGTGGATTAGAATATTTCACGACAAAGTCAATAAAATATCTGGTAAAGTCCGTTATATAACTAGAACCACCAAGGCCTTTACACCCCTCCACTTTAATATTATTCTTGTTCATAGTTTCTTCTTGATTTTGGTTTGTTTGTTATATTATTTATTATATTAATTAAACGTATAGGCCTAAGCACAATTGTGAGTATCCCTATTTTCAAATGTGATGCCACTTTCTCATGTCGGCAGTTGTTCATATTATTTGGAATTGAAAACAATATATATCCTAATTATAACCCATCAGAGGTTGAACGGGATTTCTTTTATCTTCATTAATTAAAAAAAAAAAAAACATGTATTTCTGTATGCTTCCTAAAATGTGTACCAATGGTCAACAATACTTTCCACTTCCAGGTTCTCCAGTGCTTCAAATCTATTTCTCTACTTTAGGTTGAACTGAACTCTTGTGTCTTTATTCATAAGGTTTTGGGTATTATACTTGGGGCTTGATCTTTCTGCTCTTTCTTTGCGTGCCCTCAATTTTATCCTCAGTGATGCCAGGAGAAGATGGTGGCCTGACACTATGTCAGCTCCCCTATTTACTCTAACATCTTGTAGGCAGCGTCTCCATTTTTTTTCTATGGTGAAGTGGTCTATCTGACTTTGTGTGTGCCCAACTGGAGAGATCCATGTAGTCTTGTGTATGTCTTTGTGTAGAAAGATAGTCCTTCCGATGACCAGACCATTCAGATCACAAAAGTTTCCAAAAAACTCACCATTTTCATCTCTGTTTACTATGCCATTCTTTCCCATGATTAGTTCACAAACACAAACACAAACACAAACACAGTGAAGGGGCATAAGAATATTGGCTTGACTTAAGATTATTCTAACATATTATGTAGTAAGAAAATGAGGAATAAAAGTATTCTTGTAAAAAATAAATCTGCATATCTCATGAGATATGCAGGGAATGTTACTCCCACAATTTTACTACAGTGAATAAATGAAAGGAATGGAGACACAGAGAAAAAGAATACAGCATATATGCTACAAGAAATTAGATAGCAAGAATATTTGCTGGGATAAATGCTGCAGCTTGCTAGAAAATGATTTGTTTCTAATATAATTGTTACAATGGTGTCTTCATACGCCCGGGTTCATGGGCTCTATTAGGGTAAACTTCCACACGGTACACACTGATATTTGCATACGTGTAAGTCATCGAATAACATGCTGTGCACAACAGTGCTTCAATTTATTTGATGAAACAAGTGATGAGACTCGCAATACATATACAGCAACAATAATCTCCTTTGGTCGATCAAACATAAAACAGAAACTATGGGTGGTATATCTCCACCTCTTCACTCATGCTCATACTCAAATACTTCTCTCTGCTCTCATATATTGTGACAGTGCCGGTATTCTTTCTTTTATATATCACAATGATACTAGGTGACTGTGGCAGGCCTAGTATTTAATTCCAATGGTCAAATTTCTTTCCTTGACCTATCTTCCAAGTTAGAGCTATCTCTTTGACTGGCCCTTTTCGCCAGAGATGGTGATTCCTGGATCAGATAAGGTTCGTCTCTTTTCCAACCCAGACCACGTTCTTCTCTCCTTGTTGTTATATAGCGACTGATTCGTATAGGGTGTTCCTATTATTCTTTATCCTTACTCACTTATAATAACCCTCTATTCCTTAATCTCTTCACACATCAAAGCAACTGGAGTGATGTGATTCAATTTCAAAAACAACTTTTATTTACATGAGTTAATTTCCAAGCTCTTCAAACATAATTCATCAGATACAGTTCTCAAATTCAAATGTCCTACGTTTCCAACTTGTTTCTATCAGATATCTCAAAGTATAGGACTATATTGTCCCTTCTGCAGTCTCTTACTCAATTCTTTATATACCTATCCTACTAAAGTTCATTTTCAAGGTCTACTATTTTCCCTCATGATTCTTATAAGTTCTGCCAGATCCTTGAGATCATTTTATCTCCTATCTCAACTTAGTTGGGCTTACTCCTTTAAATGCAGAGTTTTTTTTTCATATCATAATAACTGTTATACCTGTGAAAAATCAAACAATGTCTACTACTCATATGGCATCCACCATACTTACTCTGACATGAGAGAGCGCAGAATAAACTCTGTAGATGTTTGAGCACTTCCAGCTTTTACTTCTTACTATAGCCGTAGACTATGACTCTCTTTCACAGTCATGACAGCTAATCCTAGATATTTATTTTACAAGTTATCTGCTCTGTACTTAGTCGAAGGTTCAACTTCTATATTCCCTCTGTTCTACCGCTCCCTTAAATCTGTGCAGCATTATCCTCATGTAGTCTCTTGGCTATAATTCTGAAAAACATTTTCTCTGACTAAAATTGATGCCTGTTAAAATTCATCTTCATTATTCTCTTCTGTCGCTCGCTCCCTTAAATGTGAGCGTCATTACCCTGTGACAATATGTGGACTATATTTCTGAAACATGTCTCTCTTCATATAGTTTATGCATAATAAAAGTCAAAAGTCATCTTACCATAATTACACAGAATCCCGTTACTTATCACAGTCTTACTATCACCCCTATGAGCTAGTCCTATGTTTAAAAGCACAGTTAAATCTAATATCCAGAATTCCTATCTCTACTCATTCTAGAGCTATCTACTTTCCGGATTGAAGTTCTGTCACCCACAGATTTAACTTCTTGAGCCCAGCAATTCATATCTTGCTTGGTTGGGTTCCCCGCCTGGACTGAGTAAACTTGACCGCTCACTAGCGCGTCGAAATGTATTCTTCTTCTTCTTCGATCCTTAACCACCGACCGTCAAAGCAGTCAGTGGCCATCACGCCTAGTGGCGTCTTGTAGGGCAACAACAAATTGATTCCACTTTGCACGGTCGGTGGCCATCCCTCGTACAGTGCCCCAACTCTGGTTCATTCTTTGCATCTCAGCCTCCACAGTCCTCCGCCAAGTAATCGAAATGTATACTGATCTCTTTTTTGTCCTTCAAATCGCCAACCCGTCATCCGTTTCTTTGTTTTTCAATCCATGCGATTGGTTCTTAGTTTTTCTAACTCACCTATCGCCACCTACACGCTTAATTCAACCCCGTGAACTGTGCTTCAATAACTGTTTATTTCTAGTCACTATTTTCACGAGCGTTTTACTCTGCTCTCCGTTCTCTTAACTGTAAAGGGCGCTAATAATATTGTTATCTCCCTTAGTGGTTTATGCTCAATTGCTATGTTCTCTTCTTCTTAGCTTATTAAATACGGTCGTTATGCTAATTTTATAAAGCAGAACTATGTACACCTAGGAAATATTAAAGTCTAAAATAGTTCTCTCCCTTCCATCTAAGCACAATAGTGCTGTTTCTTGTCTCCCATCTATAAGACAAATAGTCCACTTTAATACATTATTTACATGGAAACATTGACAATAATAGTTTGAACATAAGCATAACAACGAAAATACACTGTGCAGCTATAAAAAAAAATATATATATATATATATTTTTTTAAAAATTACTTCCACACCTTGCACACACTCATTTACACACTCTAGTACTCCCAGGTTACACATTTTACATTTTTGGTAATGGTAGTGTTGATTAAAAAGAGAAGGAAGAGAAAAAGAAAGAAAGAAAGAAAGAAAGAAAAAGACCTTGCACCCACTTATTGGAAATATAGAGCGTACTCTTTATTCTTTAGTGATAACGGGAGAAGAGGAGGGGGTAGGTTTTTTTAAATAGTAATATTACAAACATCATGTGCATTATTAAAATACAAGGTCAAATTGAAATACAGATGAAAGTCATATACACTCGTAGACACACACTTCTACCAAAAGTCTACTCTCATTAACATAACAATGAAACAACTATCGTGTGATATTTACATTCATAGTCAAAACGTCAAGTCAAGTCAAGCCATGCTGTGCGATTCTCCCCCTGAATTTAAGAGCATTTGGAGTACAAAAACCTCGTCAAAAGCCCTCCCACGAACACACTCAGGGACCATCGGACAATGCAGACCTTGACACTTCAACGGCGTCCAGAAATGTGGTCAACATGACCTCCCGTACGGAATGTGAAAAAAAAAAAAAAAAAAAAAAAATCCCCCCAAACCCCCCCCCCCCCCCCCTCCGTTATCACTATAAAATCGAGTGTGCATTATAATTTCAGGAACAAGGTAGTATGGTTCCTTTATCCCTTTTCCCCTTCTCCCTTTAATCACTACTATCATTACAAAGAAATGTACAATGTATAACCCTTTTAAATGGGCAAGAAAGAGGTTTTTTTTGGTTAATGAATGGGTGCGAGGAAGCGAAATTTTATTATATATATATATATATATATATATATTTTTTTTTTTTTTTTTTTTTTTTTTTTTTACAACTGTTCATTGTGTAATTGTCTTTTCACTGAAATTTCTTTATGAAAATATGTAAAATGAACGTGTTTTGTTTAAAAAAAAAAAAAAAAAAAAAAAAAAAAAAAAAAATTGAAACTATTTTTGACGGCGTAACTGCCTTACATAAATTTTATATAGGTCTAAATAAGAATGTATCTATCACTGAATGAATGAACGGAGGAATGTTTTTCATCCAGTACAAAGCAAGGCGACCACGATTGAGGAAATAAAATGGAATCGGAAAGTGAAAGTCAGCGCTACTTTAGAAAGCAAAACGGGAAAGAAGGGTTTTAATTGTATCTTCACCGAAACATTTTAGTGGAAGTTCCAAACCCCCCCCCCCCCCCCCCCCCCCCCCCCCGCCCCCCCCCCTCCCCCCCCTCCTCCCCACTCCCCCCACTCCCCCCACTTCCCCCCCCCCCCTCCCCACCGTTATCACTATAAAAACGAGTGTACATTATAATTTCAAGAACAAGGTAGTATGGTTCCATTATCCCTTTTCTCCGTCTCCCTTTAATCACTACTATCATTACAAAAAAATGTACAATGTATAACCTTTTTAAATGTGCAAGAAAGAGTTTTTTGTAAATGAGTGGGTGCGAGGAAGTGGAAGTTTATTTGTTTTTTTCCTATACAATTGTTCATTGTGTAATTGTCTTTTCACTGAAATTTCTTAATGAAAATATGTAAAATGAACATGTTTTGTAAACTCAGATGGAATGCGAATAAAGATTGAAAAAAATTATATTTTTTGAAGGCCGTTTCGGGCAATTCCTACTCGGCCGTGAAATCAGATCTGAATGAATGTTTCCTGTGACAAAGACGAGTTATATATGGTATATCCAGCTCTCAGCAAGGATAGCACGACTGTAGAAATAAAATGGAATCGCACATAAGAAAGACAGGATTAGTTTTTTATAACACAAACGAAAAAAAGTATTTTCATTATCCCTTCACTGAAACTTCTTAGCCATTCAGGTGTTTTTTTTCCCCTCATCCCTTGTTTTGACTACTACCACTATAAAAAAGAAGGCGCTTTAAAATTTCAAGAACGAGGGTGTGTGAATTCTTTATCCGTTTTTCCCTTCTCTTTTTAATCTTTAGTATCATCACAAAAGATGCGCAATGTACAACTTCAGAGTGCAAAAAAGAGTGTGTATATAAGTGTGTGCGAGGGAGTGAAAGGTTTTCTAAGCAGCTGCTCATTGTATTTTCATTGAAACTTCTTTATTAAAATATGTAAAAGGAAAAAAAAAAAAAAATCTGTCACGAAATTAAAAAAAAAAAAAAAAAAAAAAAAAAAAAAAAAAAAAAAAAAAAAAAAAAAAAAGCAACATCACTACAACAGCACAGCGGACAAGCCCACCCGAATTAGACATACGAAGCAAGCTCATCATCGATCTCACAAGAAACTAAGCAGATGAAGATGACAGCCTACACAAGTAACTTTTCACTCAACACCTGGAACACCATGAAGAGGATTTCTTTTTGTACATTGCCTACAGTGATGAAAGTGTTTATGGCGCTTAGAACCACAAAGTACTTTTGCAGTCAAGCGAAAGAAGTATCTGTGGGTGTTAACCATCCTCATTGAGATTTCACTTTCAATCCTCCTGACTTACATTTTTAAACAGCATGTTTGAACATGATGTAACATGAACAATATGTTTTTTATGTGTGAAGCTTTTGTCAGGTTGCTAACATCAAGAGCGTACTTTGTTGGATTGATGTGTTCATATTTTGTAAATAGTACATTTGACATGCTAATTTTAGGACTGTCAGGAATGTGCTCTTGATATGCCAGATTCTACCCACAGAGAATGTACTCTTTTACAACCTGTTAAAGTATTTCATATGACATACTCATATTATTACTAGTGCCATTTTCTGGAATGTGTGATTCCTTTTTGTTCTTTCATCTGATGATTTTAGGTTACAATACTTATTTGTTTTACTATCCCATTTCTTAAGATATGTATCTTCTAAAGGGTGTGAATGAAAGTTTGAGAGTGCACGAAAGATTTAGTTTTTTTTCTCTATATAAAATTTCAAAATGTACTTTCTATAAATGTAACATGTATTTGTAAACTGAAATTGAGAAGCAAAATAAACTTCACAAAAAAAAAAAAAAAAAAAAAAAAAAAAAAAATTTAATACATTATTTACATTTTCAAAACCATTTTCTCATACCCTGTTATTTTATTAACCCCAAATTACTGTTAATCTGAACTTAAACTCAGCACGAATAATGATGTGAAGACCCAATGCCTAGTATCCGGCCTTTGGCTAGGATCATGTGTCTAGACACAGGGACCGGTACAGTGACATTCATGTGTCATTAGGTCTCTTGTGTGAGAACACAGAAGATCACTACAGTGACACAATTTGTCATTGGGTCTTCTTGTGTTGGGACATGTGGTCTTGACCAGGGCCGGGTTTGGGCGGGGGACAATGCGACCTCATGCGAGGAAAAAATATGCGACCTCAAGCGAGGAAAAAAAAAAAAAAACTAGTATCCGGCCTTTGGCTAGGATCATGTGTCTAGACACAGGGACCGGTACAGTGACATTCATGTGTCATTAGGTCTGTTGTGTGAGAACACAGAAGATCACTACAGTGACACAGTTTGTCATTGGGTCTTCTTGTGTTGGGACATGTGGTCTTGACCAGGGCCGGGTTTGGGCGGGGCTAATGCGACCTCATGCGAGGAAAAAATATGCGACCTCAAGCGAGGAAAAAAAAAAAAAAAAATCCGGCCTTTGGCTAGGATCATGTGTCTAGACACAGGGACCGGTACAGTGACATTCATGTGTCATTAGGTCTCTTGTGTGAGAACACAGAAGATCACTACAGTGACACAGTTTGTCATTGGGTCTTCTTGTGTTGGGACATGTGGTCTTGACCAAGGCCGGGTTTGGGCGGGGATAATGCGACCTCATGCGAGGAAAAAATATGCGACCTCAAGCGAGGAAAAAAAAAAAAAAAAAAAAAAAAGACATTCATGTGTCATTAGGTCTCTTGTGTGAGAACACAGAAGATCACTACAGTGACACAGTTTGTCATTGGGTCTTCTTGTGTTGGGACATGTGGTCTTGACCAGGGCCGGGTTTGGGCGGGTACTAATGCGACCTCATGCGAGGAAAAAATATGCGACCTCAAGCGAGAAAAAAAAATTTGGCAAGGATCATGTGTCTAGACACAAGGACCGGTACAGTGACATTCATGTGTCATTAGGTCTCTTGTGTGAGAACACAGAAGATCACTAGGTGACACATTTTGTCATTGGGTCTTCTTGTGTTAGGACATGTGGTCTTGACCAGGGCCGGGTTTGGGCGGGGCTAATGCGACCTCATGCGAGGAAAAAATATGCGACCTCAAGCGAGGGAAAAAAAAAAAATCTGGCCTTTTGCTAGGACCATGTGTCTAGACGCAGGGACCAGTAGTGACATTTATGTCATGAGGCCCTTTGTGTAAGAACATAGAAGATCACTACAATGACACATGGTGTCATTGGGTCTTCGTGTGTTGGGACATGTGGTCTTGACCAGAGCCGGGTATGGGCAGGGGCCAATGCAACCTCATGCGAGGAAAAAATATGCAACCTCATGCGAGGAATATTTAAAAAAAAAAATTAAAAAAAAAAAAAAAAAAAGACAATATCACGAAAACTTAGCATGAATAATGCTGTAAAAACTCCACTGCCTAATATCTGGCCTTTGGCTAGGATCATGTGTCTAGACGCAGGGACCAGTAGTGACATTTATGTCATGAGGTCCTTTGTGTAAGAACATAGAAGATCACTACAATGACACATGGTGTCATTGCGTCTTCGTGTGTTGGGACATGTGGTCTTGACCAGAGCCGGGTATGGGCAGGGGCCAATGCAACCTCATGCGAGGAAAAATATGCAACCTCGTGCGAGGAAATTTAAAAAAAAAAAAAAGGTGACAATATCACTAGAGCACTTAATCTAAACCACATATGCCATCGATCATTATGTGATCTATCCGGTTTCTGTCTCGTCCGTTTGGTGATTCCCACGTTAACTTGTGCACTTCTTTGTATGAAACAAGTGTTCCTCCAATGACCAGGTTGTTAATACTGCAGAAGCTTATTAATTTGTCCCCATTCTCATTTACTGTTCCACAGCCCCATTTCCCCATTAAATTTTCGTTATAATTATTGTGTGTTCCAGCTTTCGCATTTAGGTCTCCCATTACTATAATAAGATCGTACCTGGGTGTAGTTTCCATTTCCTTTTGTACCTGTTGATAGAACTCGTCCTTGATCTCTTCATCGCTGTCATTTGTTGGTGCATAGCATTGTATAATTGTGGTGTTGGTGAATCTCCCTCTCACTCTTGTTCTTATCAGTCTGTTGTTGATGGGTTTCCATTCCAGTAAAGACCTTTCCATTCCTTTCTTCGGGATAATGGCTACACCTTCGTTGTGCTGACCATCCTCTCTACCAGAATAAAGTACTGTTTCCCCTGTAGCTATTTTTATTCTTCCCGTCCCTGTCCATCTGCTCTCGCTTATTCCCAGGATATGTATTTTGTAGTTCCTCTTCTCTGCTGTGATTTGTATCAGCTTTCTTGCCTCATTCATAGTTCTAACGTTCCAAAATCCAATTCTGGTTTCGTGTTTTGCGGTCAGGGCATCCATTTTCATGCTAATGACTTCCTTTCGGCTTTCACCACTGGCAGTCATATGAGCCTGAGACTCCGGATGTCCGTCCCGCAACAAAGTTTTTCCATTTGTTGCCGTTTCCGTAACATGTGCGATTTTTTTTACATAGACGGGGGTTTCGGCCCTGTGCTAAAACCCCCAACCTGGAGGACCAGGGTACCAGCTTTTGTCTGACCCCTACCCACGCAGACCAGTCCAGCTTGGTTGAACCTACCAG
Source organism: Oreohelix idahoensis (assembly GCA_024509875.1). Lineage (NCBI taxonomy): Eukaryota > Metazoa > Mollusca > Gastropoda > Stylommatophora > Oreohelicidae > Oreohelix > Oreohelix idahoensis. The sequence goes on from JAMPIV010019340.1 coordinate 179,089, forward strand.
GAGTAAAACTCCCACTGGCATAGCTCTGGGGATTGTCATGGTACACAAGCTGCCATACTGCTACAAGGTATAGATATCATTGATGGCAGTCACCTTTTCTAGCTCAATTATAAAGTGTTTCCCTTTTGTATATCATCTTTTCAGTACGTTAAAAATGGGGAAAAAATACGTAGATTTTTAATGGAAAAAAAAAAACGCTAGGCAGAACATACTGAAGAAGCAACTCTGGATCCATTGCAATCAATCTTCGATGTGAAGAGGGCTCACTGAAGACTTAACTCCGTCCAAGACAAGGATCCCGTTACATGCCCATTGAGGCATATTGGGAATATGGTGTTAGGCCCATATTTTCTTGACCATCGAGACACTAGGGGTGATGTGGTCAGCATCACGGTGGCCGCCTTAACCTTCCCAGAAGTTGCTCTGGTACCCAAATAGGGCTGGGTCGACCCAGGAGCCGTTTGCGGCCTAAAAAAAAATCCCACATCATCTGTGGATCGAACCATTGACCACCGTCTGCACAAATCAACGAATGCTCACATAAGGGGAAGTCACTCTTTACTTTAAAACTATCGAGTAGACTAGTAGACTTATAGTCGGACTGATTCTTTGTCATCTTTAGCTCAAGAGTGGAGTCAGGACTAGCCATCTAGAGAGTAGTGATATCTTGTTTTGAAATCCGTAACTCTGCCTTAAGACAACCATACTGTCAGCTTGACTGTTTATATTTGTAGGCGGAAGGCGAAAGATACTCACCTTATTTTGAAATCTTTCCTTCATTGTCTAATAAAGACGCAATTTAGGCCTAGGCCCTATATCCCAAAAGGAAATGTGCTCCGAAACTGTACAAAGATGAATAAATGTGAAGAGACAACACAAATAAAGCAGGAACCAGATGATGAGGTATGTCAATAAACTTTAAACAAACCACTGATTTGAGCTTTTTTCAAATGAAAAAAAAAAAAAAAGACACAGAACTAACCTTAACACAAACCCAAGATGATATGAAGAACAGTAGGCTGCCTTTTGTTTCAGTAAGCCATTGAAATAGAATTCATAGATGCAGTAAAATAGGGTTAGGGTTTTACACTTAAGAAAATATCTATTTAGATAGTGTTAAAGAAGACGTCCCACTACTACCCATTGTATCCCATAGGCCTACCCTCTTTCATGCTTTTTTGTAAAAACAATATAATAATATTGTCCAACTAACTTTAAAGCAGTATCCCCCACCCCCCATACTTAGAGCTGCATTGGCAACGTGGCGGCAGGTTTATACTATTCTAGTTTTTTTTACCTGAGGTAGGCCTATGTGTATTGTAGTTGTAGTCTGTATATATTTTATTGTAGCAAGAACTGAATGATCTGAAATCTGACAACAACTGCCATTTTCACTTGCAAAGTTGGCTGCAGTAGATCTCTAGTGTCTCTTGTCTTAATGTTCACTATAATAGACTATTTACTATCAATTTCTTGATGTTATCCTCCTACTTACAACATTGTTTTTCTCTTGCACATATCCCTTCAACTTTTCCTACCATTATGGTTTTCAACAAAGTGGTGGGCCTATGTATTTTTATATGATCAAAATATTTAGACTTTGATCTCATTCATTATTATTTTTGTAGTGAAATTGACAGAGATACAACGGTAAAATCCCTCCAAAGATAACATTTAAGGATAAAAACATAATGCGTAGGCTGCGAATAGTACATGATCGCCTAGACCGCGGGTCATCATCCTCCATAATAATTGACTTGCTAAACAGGAGGGGAACGGCGGATCAAAAAGGAAAAAAAAAATATGACTGGAAAGGCTAAGGAGACGCAATTGGGGGGGGGGAACGGAGAAAAGTCACGTTTCCCAAGTTGACATAAAAAGTAAGCAACTCGACAGAAGGGACCTTAGATATAATACGCCACAGTCATTTATTGGACGCTTTTGCAATACCAAGCCCTTGATTTGAATTCAGCGGCTAAACGCAGATGTTAGGAATATTACAAAAATTTAAAAAGTACTTTTTTCTTAATATTAATGTTAGGAATATAAAAATTAGCTGGCCGGATGGCCCATTCTGAGCAGTGAACAAATACGTTCTTAATTTTACAAACGGATAGATAATATTGAAGATAATGACAAAAGACAGTGTTGTTCACATCATCGACAGACTGTATGGAATCTAAAAGTGTCGCTAATTGCACAAAAAAACACGACCTCGAAACGCAGGTGTTCAAATCTACGTAGTATGGAGGAGAGGGTTTTGGGTGGTAGCTGTGTCTAAATATAACTTTTAACGACAAAATTTTGGAGGGGAGAGAAAGGTTGGGTCAAAAATCGAGTACATTTTGTAGAAACACAAGTAGAGACGGACAGACTAACAGATAACCATCCATACTTGACTGAAGCATGACTGAAATGACTTTATGGTAGGAAATTTGAAATTTAAAATAAACCTAGGCAGTGATTGGCCACAGACAATCATATCATTAGCGCTCAGACGCGAAAGGGGGCCATTCTTCAATAGTTGTTCAGTGATAGACACAGATTTTAAAGTGTGGTGATTTCCATATGAAAGAAAGTGTAATAAAGTTAGGGACGCCATACTATAGCCAGCAGCTCAGCTGAGTTTTGCTAGCAATTCTGTGTTATTTATTCATAATCTGGTAAGATTGAAATTATTTCTTTATATATTTTGAATATTGTTTCATGTTCGAGTGATTTGATACTGCCATATCGAAATCTAGCCTTACAAACAAGTAGGGATTTGCTCTAGACCCCCCGCCCTAGTCAGGGTCTAGGGACCAACAATGTACATAAACTCCAGCAAGGATTATGCAAGACAGATCAAGTGTTGAGAATAATGGAACATATTACCTATCCTCTTTTAGGGCAGACAACTAATAAATATTTTTCAGAATCTATGGTCTGGGAGGATCTCTCTGATGTAAAACCACCATGGTAAATGTGCTGTTTGGTCAGAGAGATCTGACCTGTCTGTATGATGTGGTTGTTGTGTCAGTGTTGTGTCCAGACGTGGGTAGAGAATAGATTTTGACACATGGCCCATACTTTGATTGCAGAGCTGCGAGTTTCTGTTGTCAACAAAGCAGTGTCTATTCAGTTGGTGACTTTACTCGAGTGTATCTGTGCAGTACTTGTGACAGAGACCACCATTATTGCCCGCCAGCACAGAGAGGTGGGACCATCAGATTTCAGCACCAGAGCTACAATTAAAAGATGAGTGAGCCTCTGGTCTGCTGGACATTCACCAACCACGTTTAGTTACTAATACCCTCATAAAAATTCCCACCATTTTCTGGACACTGTGTAGTCAATATAGACAGGTGTGATGAGGCCACCCCAACAGCACAAACAGTAACTATCCTCCCAAGTAGATGACTACTAGAACATTTTAATAAAACTAACTAGTATAGTACATATATATGTACACTATTGCATTTATGATATAATATTCCATGCATTTCTTTCATAATTTCTAAATCCTTTTAAGTTCTGGTCAACCTAAAAAATTGATACAGAACAAAATAAATGTAATATAATTCTATCAAAAAATTTTACACTATTGAGTTAGTTCAGTGTGTTGTAATATTTATTAATATTATTAGTCTTGTTAAATATCTGTGGGTATATCTATAACCTATTACACCACACTACATATCATAACCCTAGACACTTTACGTAGCCACATTCATTAAAAAAAAATTAAGTGTGAGGTCGTAGTGGTAGCAAGAAAGGCCTTCTGACAATTCTCAACTACATTTTATCTCAGGAGCCTTCACAGCTGGCCTCATACAATTACATTTAGTAATATCACCATCATACAATACCATCAACACCACTACATATATTGGGGTCTTGTCCAGGGATAATTAGCCCAACAGTAATATTAGGATCTCCTGGTGGGAGAAATAAAAGTAGGGAAATAAATTGTAAAATTCCCTTAAACATTAAAAGTGTCCCTGCAGATAAAAGTTGGTGAATCTTCACAGCCAGTAATAATTAATTAGTTAACTGGTTAGTTAGAATTAGTTAGACTATAGTCATAAGAAGTACTTAGTGTATTTACTGGTTAGAGATTTATCTTGTATATTATTATATTGTCTAAAAAGTATGGCGGAGCTGGCAAAATTTAGATCAGCTGCTGTGCTCACCGCGAAGGAGATGGGAATGGATGGTCAAATTTTAATTCAATACGTAACGGCTGAATGTGATAAATATATTGAACGGGAAGAAAGGAGATTAGAAAAAGAGGCTGAAAGAAAATTGGAGTCTGACAGGTTGGTTGAAGAGAAGAAGTTAGAGGCTGAGACTAAGAGGCTGCAGATTGAGGCAGAAGAAAAAACGACAGCAAAGGGAGGCAGAAGAAAAAAAAGGTTGACTGCCGAAAGGGAGGCAGAAGATAGAAGGTTGCAGAGGGAGCACGAATTACGACTAAGGGAGCTGGAATTACAAGGCCAGGCTCCTGAAAATGGTGCCAGCCCTTTTGCCTCAGATGCTACGCCCAGTCTGGGAGCCTCAAACTCAGCTATGGGGTTTCATTTAGACCATTTTGTTGAAAAAGACGATGACATAGAGGGGTACCTAGGACGTTTTGAGTTATTAGCTACTACATATGGGCTAGAGAGAGAGAGGTGGAGTTTAAAGCTATCACAGGGATTGAGGGGTACTTCTTATGAAGTATTTGCTAAAATGAACAGGGAAGACCAAGACAATTATGACATGTTAAAGCAGGCTTTGTTATTAAGGTACGAGAAGAATGGTGAATTTTATCGTAAGAAATTTAGAAATGCCAAACTGTTGTCTGGGGAGACATACCACCAATTCTCTGCCAGACTAGAAACCTATTTGGAAAAATGGACGGCTCTGGGGAAGACCCAAGATCTTAAAGAAATGATCATGATTGAGCAATTGAGAGAGTCCATGGCTCCAGATATGAGAAAATTTCTCATGGAACAAGGTGCAGAGAAGTTGGGGGAAATTTTAAATGTTGCTGAGAGGTATCAGGCAGCCCAGGCAGAGGTAAGTGGTGCTAAGAAGAAGCACATAGACAATTTTAAAGCTCCACAGCAATTTAATAAATTTGATAATAGAGAGCAGGGAAATAAAGGTAGGACAAACTTTGAGCGGCCAAGAAATGACTATCGCGACAGAAACTCACAGTTCAATGACCAAAAGTTCAATGAAAGAAAACCGTTGAACCAAGGAAAAAGATGGTGTAAATGGTGCAAGAAGGATAACCATAACACCGAATTTTGTAGAAGGAAACCTTCAAACATTGCTGCAATGAAGTCGGGGACGCAAAGATTAAAGGTTAATCCTAAGGGACAACAGGAACCTTATCACCCCCCAGTTTGTGAGGATGTTATTTGTAATGGGGTCACCATAAGGTGCCTTTATGATACAGGTTTGGATTATGATTCAGTTGTGAAGTCTAGCCTAGTGGACCCAAGTCAATATACCACAGAAACAGTGGAAATACAGGGGGCGACTAAGGACATACCACTCATGACACTTCCCATCGCAAGGATAGCGGTGAAAACTCGCTATGTGGAAGGAGAAATCAGAGCAGCAGTGATAGATGAACCAATCTACCCTCTGATATTGGGGTGTAGATACGTCTTCTTGGGGAATCCCGAGAAACCTGTGATCATGGCGACAGTGCAGACCAGGTCACAGAAGAAGGAGGAAGAAGGTGAACCTATAAATGCTCATCCAGAGGAGATGAGGAAGGCGCAGGCTGAGGATAGGACACTCAAGCCCTGTTTTAAAAAATTGCCCAAATGCCACACACCTCCGAGCAAGGGGGAATATTTCATGAAGAACAAACTATTATACAGGAAGACAGGAACTAGGTCCACTGGTCACGGACAGTTAGTTCTTCCCAAAATATATAGGGCAAACTTAATAAGGAGCTTACATGTTGGAAAAGATGGTGACCATGAGAAAGTCGGTACCATCTGCCAAAAGATTGCTCGAAAATATTATTGGCCCGACGTAAATGTCGATGTTGAAAACTTTGTAGAAGCATGTGGCGTATTTCATGAGGGAACACCCACAAAGGGAAAATATGTGCAGGACCTAGAAACGCCACGGGGCAACTTTAGGCCTGAAAGGAAAACTAATTATACTCAGGTAGACAAAGTGGAATGGGAGCCCCCTTTTCACACCCAGTCGTCACTTGAATGGATTAACATGGCCACTATGCGACAAGTACAAAGAAGAAATTTAACCCAGAATAATCTGACAATCCCTCGGTCAGGATTATATAAACTGGAGGAACAGACAAGAGAGCGAAGATCTCTCATAAGCAATCTAAAGTGGGGAGACAAACCCCAGAAAAAAATTGGTAGTGGTCGATTTGTGAGTGATGATTCTAGGAAGAAAAGTCCTCATTATAAAGCTTCTAATGGACGGGACCCGACGGGTTCCAGGAAAAATACGTATGATAAATTAAAGATCCAGATGTAACGTTATTAAGGACCTGGACAGATGAGAAGGCGGAAGAGACTGTTACCTCATCTTATCAATATGTGAACGAACTGACTAATCGTTTGAAAGCTGGATGGAAACTGGCAAATGATAATTTGAAGCAAGCCAGGAAGAAACATGCAGCATATTTTAATAGGAAGGCAAAGGACAGGGAACTGGCAGTCGGAGAGAAGGTGCTGCTTCTACTACCCGGAAGCCAGAATAAATTACAAATTGGTTGGCAAGGTCCATATACGGTTCTAGAGAAGGTGTCTAGAACAAACTATAAAATTGACAAAAAGGGGAAGGAAAAAGTTTATCATGTAAACCTGTTAAAGAAGTATCTGGACAGACCACTCCAGGAAAGCACCCCCTTATTGACCTTGGCTATTGCAACCCAGATGCAAAAAGAACCACTCACCTCACATGAATACCCATTACATCCTTGTGAAACAGCAGCACAGGTAAAAGTCAGTAAGCACCTGACTAAAAACCAGAGGGAGAGAGTTCAACAGGTTCTGGAGGAACATACAGATGTATTAACAGATAAACCAGGCCATACAAATTTGCTACAGTATGACATGAAACTGGTAGACTCAAACCCAATCTGTATGAGAGCCTATTCTATTCCGTTCGCGAAGGAGAAGGCATTGAAGGAAGAAATAGAGTATTTGTTGAAGGAGGGGATTATTTCGCACAGTGAATCATCTTTTAGTTCTAGTGTCGTTTTGTTGAGAAAACCGTCTGGGGAACACAGACTGTGCATAGATTACAGGAAACTGAATGCTGTCACAGAAGGACAAGTGGATCCATTACCAGACACAAAACAGTTATTTGCCAGACTGAACAAGGCAAAATACTTTTCAAAGGTGGATCTTAGTAAAGGCTATTACCAGATCCCAGTGAAGCCTGAAGTGAGACCTTATTTGGCTTTTAGCACTTCGGATGGACATTATGAATTCAATATGCTACCATTCGGACTGAAAAATGCTCCGAGTGTGTTTTCAAGGATGATGCGAAAATTGTTGGACCCCCTGAATAACCCATGTATCACGAATTTCATGGATGATATTCTCGTCGCCACAGAGACATTTGAAGAACACATTGAAGCTCTGGAGATGTTGTTTGATAGACTTCGGGAGGCGAACTTAACTGCTAGGCCAACAAAATGTTGTATTGGATGCAAGGAGTTGGAATTCTTGGGACACACTGTATATCAGGGTAATATGACCCCTGATCCTAAGAACTTGGAAAAACTGCAGAGAGCACCTAGGCCACAAACAAAAAAGGACGTGCGATCATTCGTGTCGTTATGCGGATTTTATCAGAAATACATCAAAAATTTTAACGCTATTTGTGCTCCTCTGACTGATTTGACTCGCAAGGGACTTCCAGATAAAATTATTTGGACTGCACAATGTGAACTAGCGTTCCAAGAGTTAAAGGAAAAACTCACTAGCAAGCCTATTCTCAAACTGCCTGATTTGACACAGGACTTTGTCTTAAGAACCGATGCAAGTAATGTAGGACTAGGAGGGGCTTTGTTGCAAAGATCAGCTTCACCTGATGGGGAACTGAAACCAGTCGCTTATGCAAGCCGCAAATTGAATAAGGCGGAACAAGGATACTCCACAAGTGAAAAGGAATGTTTAGCATTAATCTGGGCAATAAAGAAGTTTCAAATCTATCTGTATGGTAGGACATTTGTGGTGGAGACGGACCATCAGCCTCTCGTGTTCTTGTCTCAGGCTAAGCATGGAAACGCAAGATTGCTGAGGTGGTCTTTATTGCTTCAACCTTATCAGTTCAGTATCCAATATATCCCAGGCAAATTGAATGTCGGTGCAGATTTCCTCAGTCGGCACCCCTGTGATCAAAATTAGAGTAGTGGCAGACGTGAGGAGTAATTTTACCTATGTGTATCGCTGGTTTTGGAACTTGCCATAGGCATGTTTTCAAGTGGGGAGATGTGTAGTGAAATTGACAGAGATACAACGGTAAAAATCCCTCCAAAGATAACATTTAAGGATAAAAACATAATGCGTAGGCTGCGAATAGTACATGATCGCCTAGACCGCGGGTCATCATCCTCCATAATAATTGACTTGCTAAACAGGAGGGGAACGGCGGATCAAAAAGGAAAAAAAAAAAAAAATATGACTGGAAAGGCTAAGGAGACGCAATTGGGGGGGGGGGAAACGGAGAAAAGTCACGTTTCCCAAGTTGACATAAAAAGTAAGCAACTCGACAGAAGGGACCTTAGATATAATACGCCACAGTCATTTATTGGACGCTTTTGCAATACCAAGCCCTTGATTTGAATTCAGCGGCTAAACGCAGATGTTAGGAATATTACAAAAATTTAAAAAGTACTTTTTTCTTAATATTAATGTTAGGAATATAAAAATTAGCTGGCCGGATGGCCCATTCTGAGCAGTGAACAAATACGTTCTTAATTTTACAAACGGATAGATAATATTGAAGATAATGACAAAAGACAGTGTTGTTCACATCATCGACAGACTGTATGGAATCTAAAAGTGTCGCTAATTGCACAAAAAAAACACGACCTCGAAACGCAGGTGTTCAAATCTACGTAGTATGGAGGAGAGGGTTTTGGGTGGTAGCTGTGTCTAAATATAACTTTTAACGACAAAATTTTGGAGGGGAGAGAAAGGTTGGGTCAAAAATCGAGTACATTTTGTAGAAACACAAGTAGAGACGGACAGACTAACAGATAACCATCCATACTTGACTGAAGCATGACTGAAATGACTTTATGGTAGGAAATTTGAAATTTAAAATAAACCTAGGCAGTGATTGGCCACAGACAATCATATCATTAGCGCTCAGACGCGAAAGGGGGCCATTCTTCAATAGTTGTTCAGTGATAGACACAGATTTTAAAGTGTGGTGATTTCCATATGAAAGAAAGTGTAATAAAGTTAGGGACGCCATACTATAGCCAGCAGCTCAGCTGAGTTTTGCTAGCAATTCTGTGTTATTTATTCATAATCTGGTAAGATTGAAATTATTTCTTTATATATTTTGAATATTGTTTCATGTTCGAGTGATTTGATACTGCCATATCGAAATCTAGCCTTACAAACAAGTAGGGATTTGCTCTAGACCCCCCGCCCTAGTCAGGGTCTAGGGACCAACAATGTACATAAACTCCAGCAAGGATTATGCAAGACAGATCAAGTGTTGAGAATAATGAAACATATTACCTATCCTCTTTTAGGGCAGACAACTAATAAATATTTTTCAGAATCTATGGTCTGGGAGGATCTATCTGATGTAAAACCACCATGGTAAATGTGCTGTTTGGTCAGAGAGATCTGACCTGTCTGTATGATGTGGTTGTTGTGTCAGTGTTGTGTCCAGACGTGGGTAGAGAATAGATTTTGACACATGGCCCATACTTTGATTGCAGAGCTGCGAGTTTCTGTTGTCAACAAAGCAGTGTCTATTCAGTTGGTGACTTTACTCGAGTGTATCTGTGCAGTACTTGTGACAGAGACCACCATTATTGCCCGCCAGCACAGAGAGGTGGGACCATCAGATTTCAGCACCAGAGCTACAATTAAAAGATGAGTGAGCCTCTGGTCTGCTGGACATTCACCAACCACGTTTAGTTACTAATACCCTCATAAAAATTCCCACCATTTTCTGGACACTGTGTAGTCAATATAGACAGGTGTGATGAGGCCACCCCAACAGCACAAACAGTAACTATCCTCCCAAGTAGATGACTACTAGAACATTTTAATAAAACTAACTAGTATAGTACATATATATGTACACTATTGCATTTATGATATAATATTCCATGCATTTCTTTCATAATTTCTAACTCCTTTTAAGTTCTGGTCAACCTAAAAAATTGATACAGAACAAAATAAATGTAATATAATTCTATCAAAAAATTTTACACTATTGAGTTAGTTCAGTGTGTTGTAATATTTATTAATATTATTAGTCTTGTTAAATATCTGTGGGTATATCTATAACCTATTACACCACACTACATATCATAACCCTAGACACTTTACGTAGCCACATTCATTAAAAAAAATTAAGTGTGAGGTCGTAGTGGTAGCAAGAAAGGCCTTCTGACAATTCTCAACTACATTTTATCTCAGGAGCCTTCACAGCTGGCCTCATACAATTACATTTAGTAATATCACCATCATACAATACCATCAACACCACTACAATTTTGTTATTTTTATTTCATTGTTTGTTCTAGGATTCCTCACCCCCCGCCATCTTTTCATGAGAATTACCTCATTCTTCGATATATCCAGATCTCAAAGGCCTCAATTGTTTTTTCTAGCTGCTTGATCATTGTCCCAGTTTCTACACCATACAGTAATACAAAATAATAATACTTGATGAGTGTCATTTTTAATTTCTCAGTGTCCCCCAATCTTCTATATCCCATCTCAAGGGCCTCAATCATTTTTTTTCAATTTGCTTGTTCATTGTCCATGTTTCTACACTGTTAAGAACCAGATTTATAGTTCTATTTCAATGTCTAGGATTATTCTCACTTTCTCTTTGTGGTCAAATATTGGCTCAATAAATAAATGTTACTTTTGAATTTCTGTTCATGTTTGAGTGTTTCTTTCTAACTTTCCTGTTTAAATCTGGCCTAGCCATTCCAATTATAATCGTTGGTATTTGAATATGTAATCGTGTCTACTGCTGTGTAGACCTTTCAACTTGACATAATTAATATAACTGATGAATCTGAATTCTTGTATAGATTCTTCAACAATATTGTTTCAAACGACTTTCTTTTATTACACACAAATCTTCTTTGATCCTTAGCCGCCGACCGTCAAAGCAGTCAGTGGCCATTACGCCTGGTGGCGTCTTGTAGGGCAACAACAAATTGATTCCACTTTGCTCGGTCGGCGGCCATCCTTTGTACAGTGCCCCAACTTTGTTTCATTCTTTGCATCTCAGCCTCCACAGTCCTCCACCAAGTTGTTTTTGGTCGGCCTCTCTTTCGTTTTCCTTCAGGGGTCCATAGCATAGCTGTTCTTGTGATGGCATCGGGGTCTCTTCTGAGGACATGGCCAATCCAGCTCCAGCATCTGCCAGCTATGATGGTGTGCATGTCCTCTTGCTTGCTCCGAGTAAGCAGATCTTGGTTGGTGATGGTGATTTTTTTTCATAGACTGGTTACTGTGGACGAATGTTGGGTACATTTCTATTATCCCAAGACTAAAAACCAGAGCAAACATTGGAAACATTCCTGTTCGCCACCACCAAAGAAGGCAAAGACATTACCCTCTGCGGGAAAGGTCATGCTCACCATCTTTTGGGACTGCCGCGGGGTAATACTCACCGACTACCTTCCTCGTGGCCATACTATCAACTCCACGTACTACCAAAGCCTTCTCCAGAAGTTACGAGTAGAAATGAAGCAGGATGCTGTCCAGAGGCATTCATCTGCTTCAGGACAATGCACCGGCTCATGCAGCTCATGGCTCCATCGTCCTTGCCCAGCAGTGTGGGTATGAAATCATGCCCCATCCACCATACTCACCGGACTTGGCACCGAGTGACTTCTTCCTGTTTCCAAACATGAAGAATCCGCTTCGTGGACGTCGTTTTTCTAACGACCAGGACTTGATTACTGAACTGGAAACGTGGTTCCGGGCCCAGACGGGGGTGTTCTACAATCAGGACATCAGGAAGGTGAAGAAGAGATGGGAGAAGTGCATTGCCTTGAGGGGTGAATACATAGAGAAGGACTAAAGTTCACACCAATTTCCAGGTACGTGCCTTGACTCCTTCATACTAAAGTACAAAACTTTTCGACCGCCCCTTGTGCAGGGAATTTTGCTGGCTTTAAACCAGCTGGGGGCTTGAACGGGCTAAAAACCATTGCTTAATTCTTCACAAAAGGCGACAGATCAGATATAAGTTAACAATTGTTCAGCTCAATGCAATATTGTTCTTGACTTCTGAAAATATCTTGTGGAACCTCCCTTAAGGTAGAAGCGTTTTCACTCTTCTATCTACTGTACATCTCTGCCAAGAGTAATCTTGTGCAAAAGTAGACACCTTTGATGATCCATTTAGATACTCTTGAGTTTTGGCCACTGTTGGACCACTACTGCAAAGCAGTGGAGGCAATCCGTGACACCGTCGTTAGATGAAATGGTGATTAGGTAGAAAGGCAGGCGGGCACATAAAAAGCCTAAAAAATATCATGTCATGACCTTCGGCCTTTGCGACAGTAGTACTGGCTACTTTATCAAAATTGTTGATTTACTTTGGTGCCAATATATCATACAGTCCTGAGCTAGATGTAAAGAGCCAGCAAGCCATCAAAGTATTTGATACACTGCTAAAACCATGTGGAAAAGGTCATCATATTTATGCACAAGTTTTGCATGGCTGCAGTATCTTGCAGACAACAATCAGTATTTTACCGGAACTGTCAATGTAAATTATAAAAATTGTCCAACGGCACTGAAGACTACACATCTTATGCATCTCCAGATGAAATGGTTTCTGGAACTAGAAAGCAAATTTCTTTGCGTAATGCTTAGAGATAAAAAGGCAAAAAAACCATGCATTCTAGTGTCAAGTTCTGCAACTGTGGAAACCAAAGAAATTACAAATTGCTTTGGTGAAAGAAAGCACAAACCTGTTATGATTGATGACTACAACCAATGAATGAAAGTATGTGACAAGGTTGACCACTGTGTAACAACATATGGAACATTCAACAGAAGAACCAGAAAGTGGTGTAAAAAAATTCTTTTTGGATCTTTGAAATATCCCAATTTAGTTTAAAGGTCACAGTGTGCAACTTTTCCTTACTTTCTCAAAAATGCACTATGTAAAGTTGGCAGAAATTTGTAACAAATGGATGGGGAACTTTAGGAAATTATAAAGTGTTATATTATAAGTAATAATTGCCAGATCTTACCTGCTGCAGTATGTTTACAGTTTTGGTTGCTGAGTATTCTTATGTCTTTTCTATTAGTACCTATGTCTTCAAGACTTTAAATTATTTTTGATGGCCTCTGCTGGAATACCAGTAAAATCTGACTAAACAGCTTGATTATCTAAATTCTAGGCTCTTCTGTCCCATAACAAAAATCAATTGCAAGTTAAAATGAAAATGCTTGATGTGAGGTTACAACAAATGGGTCTGAAAATACACAGGAAAAAGACAAAAATTATGAGCATAAATGCAAGAAATGATAACAAGGTTGAACTTGAAGAAACATTACTAAAAGATGTAGAATTGTACACATATCTTGGTAGCAGGGACAGACAATGATATCAAAGAGAAAATACAAAAAGCAAGAGGAGCTTTTATTGCCATGGGAAACATGAAATCTAGAGAAATCAAGTCCAACACAAAAATAAGAATCTTCAACTCAAATGTCAAGTCAGTCCTATTGTATGGCTCTGAAACATGGAGAACAACAAAAACAAGACATTTACAGACATTCAATAAATGGTTGCTTGCATACGAGTAGAATAGAAGGATTAAAATGGTATGACAAAGTCACGAAAATGGAACAGATGACAAGAACCAGACAAGTGCCAGTGGAACAAGACATGAGAAATAGACGCTGGCAATGGATAGGACACACATTGAGGAAAACTAGATAGTATTACAAGGCAGTCATGCAAATGTGTAGGTTTTTTCTAACAACGATCTGTAACCTTTAAAGGACAATCAACGCATATGTGCAACAAGAAATTAGATAGCAAGAATATTTGATGGGATAAATACTGCTGCTTGCTAGAAAGTGGGATATTTTCTCTAATATAATGTTTGCAATTATCACCACTTACATCACTACATCATCTTCTAACCTTCAAATTTTGTTGTTTTTTTTATATGAATTACAATTTTTTTTCCCAGCCTCCAAGAAATAATCAAACACAGTTCCCATTTATGGATGAAAAAATTAAACTGGAACGGGATTGTAAAGTAAGTTTTTTTTTTGGTTTCGCCTTGTTACAACTGACATACTAATTCTACCTAATGTTGACCCGTACCTCTACTAGCTTACTTACTTAGTCGTTCCCCTTCTACTGTGAGGTGTAGAGGTTTGGAAGAGAGAGCGCCAGACTATCCTATCGGCTGTCTTCCTCCTGGCCTGGTTCCATTCTAGTCCTCGGTCCTTCAAAGATTGTCTAATGTTGTCCTCCCAGCGGACTCTGGGTCATCCTGGGGGTCTGAATCCTTGGCTCTTTGTTTCCCATGCTTGTCGTGGTAGCATATCTTCTCCCATTCTGCAGACATAGCCAAACCATCTTAGTTGGAACTGTTCTACTTGAGTCTGCATGGGGGTGGGATTTTAGGCCTTGACATATCGTCTGGTTGCGGACCATGTCTCTTCTTGTTACTTCAACCACCTTCCTCAGATACCTCATTTCTGAGGTTTGGATCTGGCTTTTGTGGGTTGTTGTCATTGCCCATGACTCGCATCCATATGTCAAGACTGGGACATAGGTGGAGCGGTATACAGCCATCTTCGTTTTCTTACCAACCTCTCTCTTGCTGAGGAATCCTCGATTGGCCTGAAAAAGTCTTCCAGCTGCTGTTTTTTGAGTGGCCAACTCTTCTTTGATGCCTCCCTTTCGGTCTATAATAGCTCCGAGATATTTAAAGTGGTCGACCTGCTCCAGGACCTGTTCTCCCAGCTTAATCTGATGTCTTCTTTCTTCTCGTGATATCACCATGGACTTTGTTTTAGAGCTGCTTATGACCATTCCTTTCTTCTCCAGCTCTTCCTTCCAGACTTGCAGGTTGGATTGGAGATGTGCCTCTGATTTAGCAATCAGGGCAACATCATCAGCAAATGCCAGCTCTGAAGTACATACCTGTCTCATCTTCCAGTACCCCACAGAATACTTTCTTGTTCTCTCCTTACATGCCTTGATAACATCGTCCATTAGGAGTATGTAAAGATAAGGTGACAGGATATCACCTTGTCTTACACCAGTGGTGGTCCTGAACTCTTCTGTCTTATGGTTTGCCATCCTCACATAATTTCTGCAAGACTTGTAGAAGCTCTGTATAACATGAATCAGAGGTGCTGGAATGTTCTTCCTTGCCAAACAGTCCCAAAGTTTGCTCCAGGGGACCCTGTCAAATGCCTTTTCCAGATCTATGAAACAAAGGTGGATCTCACTCTTATACTCAAGGGCCTTTTCACTCAGCTGTCTGAGTGTGAAGATTAGGTCTTGAGTAATTCGGTTTGCTTGGAATCCACACTGGACCTCATTCAATTGTGGCTCAGCTAGGCGTCGGAGTCTCTGCTCTAGGATTCTAGAGTAGATTTGATCAGGGACACTGAGAAGGGATATGCTTCTATGGTTTCCACATTATCAATTGTCACCCTTTTTGAAAATTAGTGTTATGATGGCAATCTACCAGTCCTTTGGTATGGTCTTGTTGCACCACGCTGCCTGTAGGACCCTTAAGGTCGCCTGATGCTCCCATGTACTTAACCATTTCTGGTGTTATACCATCATGCCCTGCATTTCTGGTGTTATACCATCATGCCCTGCTGCTTTGCCCATCTTGATTTTCTCCAGTGCTGCCTTTAGTTTTTCCATTTTTATGTCATTTTCATCACCATTGGTTTCCTCTTCTGTGCTAGTGGTTATCATTTCTGATGCTTGACCTTGCTCACCATCAAGGAGTTCTGAGAAATATTCTTTCCATCTTTCCATTACTTCCTTTGGGGCAGTAAGCAATTTGCCTTGCTTGTCCTTTATAAATTTGAGAGGGCATTGTTTTTCCTTCCTCATGTTCTTTAGGGTCTTATAGAACAATTTCTGGTTTTCTTGCACATCTTTTTCTAGCTTTTCTCCAAATTCTTCCCAGGACTTCTGTTTCGCTGCTAGCACCTTGTTCTTTGCTTCCGTTCTGAGTATTACATATTCTCTATATTTCTCTATTTGTCCTGCTGTGTTTTTAGCTCCTAAGTATTGTTTCCATGCCATTTTCTTCTCTCTTATTTTCTCTTTGGCTTCCTCTGTCCACCAAGGTGTCCTCTTTCTCTTGTTCCCAAGTCGGACTTCACCACATGCTTCTGCAGCAGCTGTCTTTATGATGTCCTTGAATTTAAGCCAGAGGGTTTCCAAGTCGTCAGGTTGTTCTTCTGTGTTTCTCACCACTGTAGCAATAAGCCCCTGATATCTGGTCTTAATTTCTGGCTCTCTCAGCTTGTAGGTCTTAATGCTCATTTCTTCCATTCGTTTACTTGGTTTCTTGTGTGATGCTGGGCAGTTCCTAGGCTGAGCAACTCTTTCAGTTGTTCTTTTGATTGTAAGCAGGTAGTGATCACTTCCAATCTCTGGCCCCCTTCAGACTCTAGCATCCCGGACATATTTGAATGAGCTCCTCCTAACAATGGCATAGTCGATCACTGACATCTCATTTTTTGTTGGTTCACATCTAGTGTATGCATGTATGCGCTTATGGGGGAACTTTGTGTTGGTAATGATCAGATTCTGCTCACTACAGAATCTAAGGAGCCACTTTCCATTGTCATTGAGAGTATCTTCTCCATATCTTCCGATAACTCCACCCCATCTAGCATGGTCATTTCCAACTCTGGCATTGAAATCTCCGAGCATGATAATTTCATCTAGGCAGTCATCTACTGTCCTTTGAAGCAGCTCGAAGAATTCCTCCTTGATCTCTGCTCTCTCATCCTCATTTGGCCCACACACTATGACCAGGTTGACTATGGTTTCTCCTTCTTTTAGTTTTACAACCATAATGCATTCCGAGACAAAGTTCCATCCCTTGATACTATCTTTCTGGTTTTTGGCCACAATGCAACCCACGCCCCCTTTAGCTCTTTCAGATGTGTGTACACCACTGTAGAGCAGCGTGTTGCCATCAAGATACATGACTCCTTGTCCCTTTTTCTTTGTTTCCATTATAGCCAGGATTTCTAGTTTTGCTTTCCTCATCCAAGTTCCATAAGTCATAGTCCGTAGTCCGTTCCAGTTCGTCGCCTTTAGTATCAGTCCGGTTTTCTCTCTTGTATTTCACATAATCATGTTTTAAAGCAAACAGGTAATTGGCCTGTTGTGCCTTTGCATGGAGGAGGAGCTGCCTCCTTACAGCCTCCATGCAGGCCACCCTCCTCCTTTTTCAGCCAGGCTTGGGACCGGCCTAGGCGGAGTTACCTCTACTAGCAACTAACTTAAAACTACATTTTAGGTTTTACTAAATTGCGTTTGAACTTTTTAAAAGATGCAGAAATGAAAATTTAAAACCACAATTTATGTTTCAAAATGGTTAAAATAATTGCTTAATGCTTTACCTGACATAAATGTCCATTTTGAACAAAATTTGTATCAGTAGATTTTTGGATAAGTTGAAGTGTTTCATATGGTCCCAGTGACTTCTTCTTATCCAGACTGTATTGTACAATGTGTGCAGTTGGTCTATACTTGATGTGTACCCTAGTTTTACTGCTGTAATGCAGTGTAAGTTTTCCTCCTATGGTCCATCACTTTTTCTTCTCAGACTTCAAGACATGTTGAGACTACAGATGCAGTCAGTGATGAAAAAATTAAACTGGAACCAGGTTATGAAGTGAGTTTATTTGTTAATTATTTAAGTAAACTATCAGTGTGCCTTAGCATTCTCATTTATTGAACAGATCTACACTTGCAATATTGCAGCAAACACCTACTAAATCTGAATTGTCATTACAAAAAGCATGACATTAAAATGTGCAGGATGTCTTCAAGACAATAATACAGAGCAAATCTTGTTAAAATGTAAGAGGTATGAACAAATGAGAATACCAATATTAGATTATTTGCAGGCATTAAATTTACCTATAAATATAGAAGTGTTAAGAATAGACAGACCTCGGGAACTGCATAATGTAGTCAAACAATATTTAACATGAACAAACATTAATAAATAGTAATTGGGAATGTGAAGGTCTGATGCTGTTCTTACAATGCATATGGCTTTTAACAGCTGAAAGTCAATTAAATATCTGTTAAAGTCAGTTATATTACTGAAACCACCAGGCATTTACACCAGTCCCCCTTAATATTATTCTTGTTTGGAGTTTCTGCTTGATTTTGTTTGGTTTTATCTTGTTTTTGATTATTTGGGGTTTTTTAGGGGTTTTTTTTCCACAACTTGATCACAGCCTACTCCATCAGTGTAACCCCACAATGAATTGCTGGACACAGTGATCTAACAGGAAATGAGATAGCTGATAGACTTGCTAAACCAGGAGCCTCTAAACAAAAAAAGGACAGACCCTGCAGCATGGGAACAGTCAAACAGATTCTCAGAAACATCACAAGGGAAATCTGGCTGAGTAAATGGGCCAACTGGCTGAAATGTCTTTAAAGAAATGACCCACCCAAAAGACAACAACAACATAAACAGACTCAGCAAAAGAAATCAAAGTCTTATCTTTCAGTTTCGAACAGGACTTGCCAGAGTCAATAGCCATCTAAACCATATCAACCCTCAGCACCTACCCATATGTAGACACTACTCTCACCCCTATGAAACAACCAGACACCTCCTCATGGAGTGTCCATCACTTACAAATGCCAGGAAAAAACTTGTACAGACACCTCTGGCAGTCACCAACTCACTATATGGAACATTAAAACAACTACAGAAAACCTGCGCTTTTCTAAGAATGGCATTGGGCTGCCAAGAGTAGACACGCTGTCCAGCTATGGGATATCGACAACAACAACAACAGGTGAAAGTCAATTAAATATATGTTAAAGTCAGTTATATAACTGAAACCGTCAGGCATTTACACCAATCTCCCTTAATATTATTCTTGTTTGGAGTTTCTGCTTGATTTTGTTTGGTTTTATCTTGTTTTTGTTTGGTTTTTTTTTTAAACATACAAGCACAATTGGTAATTGTGATTTACCCTATTTACAATGATTTGACAAGTGCGATGCCACTTTCCCATATCGGCAGTTGTTCATATTATTTGGAATTGAAAACAATATATATCCTAATTATTACTCATCAGAGGTTGAACGGGATATTTTTCATCATTAATATAAATAAATTTACAGAACTGACATTAATATAATGGTTAGTCAAATACATTGATCAATGCTTACATCTTACCCAACATAGTGTCTGTTGTTATGCACAAAATCATTTGAATTCAATAAACCTGAAATTTGCACTAAGCGCATATTGTCAATGAATGTCTTCATATTTTTGGAAATAAAAAAATGTTCCAATTTTGCCTGCAGTGAATGTATTTGCATTAATGGAAATGCAAGTTTATTTCTACTTACCATTACATTCTTACTTGCATGACTCCATTAAAATGAATATAGAATTAACCAAAAATAAAGTCTACTAGCAAACCAACTCAGATTGTTTGTTTGGAAGTGTCATGAAATATTCTAATCCACATATATAAATTATTAGGTAAATATGAAGCCTAATAAATACATATAATAAAGAAAAGAGCAATGGTAAAATGACAGTGCGGTCACAAAGAATGTACTCGAAATCCCCCTTGTTTTCTGCTTCGTCTGCAAATTGTAACGCTTTCACGTTGATAGTAAAAGCTTACTGTATTATACCCGCTTTCTTCAATGAAACGTGTGCTGTATTTCTTGGAAAAACATTAAGAGGCAGACTGCGTAATGACCTAAATTTTAAATTCCATTCATGTCTTTTTCTACATTACGTTACCAAAACGAACGAACAGATGGACAAAAGGATAGCGAGAAGGGAGAGGCAGAAAGCCGAACATTAAACACGCGTCGCGCGATACACAATTACTACTATCACGCGTGTTAGGCTACAAGCACTAACTTTTTTTTTTCAGACGGACAGTGATAAAATACACTACCCTTCCCCAGAGTTAGGTTTTAAAATCATAAAAAACGCTTATTAGGAAAGATAACAATAGATGGGTTTACGGTTGAAAACATAACAGTACCCAGACAGCATATCTTCGAAACAGGAGGTAGAAAATACATATTTTGAACGCAGCCACGTAGCTCTTTTAAAGTGGGAAAATTGGGTTCCTTAGGGCTTGCTGACAAATAATATGTAAAACGTTACGCCAATAGTCCAGGAATTAATAAATTATACCCAAAATAAAATAGTGAGGCTGCCTGACAGCATGAAATCATTTCTGCTCATAAAATTTTTTATAACGTGTTTGAAAAAAACCTTACGTTACATAAATAGCCTACCATGTAAACTCCAAATTGATTGGAGCGCAACAAATGAAAGCCTAACCACGATTGGTCGAACTATAAATACTATCTTTCGTTGTTAGGGGAAACGGGAAAAGGTAACATTTTTTCAAACACTTGTCGAAACGTGGCTCATTGGCCAGTCTCGCTGATATACACACTTGGGAGCGTTAGTTCGAGACCACTTGTTTAAATGATCTTGATAAAGCAACAGTGCGTTGAAGCCAGCTCATAATTGTGTTAAATAAAAGCCTGGAACATAGGCAGATGGAAATTTGTGCCAGTTTGTGCCAGAATTCATTGCTAATCAACGTATCTGTGTTTATTCGTATGAATTGTGGGACAGTGGTCTTGATGGTACTGAGCAGCACCTAGTCAGAGCTTTGCTGAATCCAGTGTCGGACAGCATACTCCTTGGTCCTTTTAGCTATCAGTGAGGTGTCTCCAGAGCCCAGAGGAGAATTCGAGCAGAGGAGTCCTTTCCTGCCGCCATCACGCCAGATAAGCTAACTTGGCCAGCTGAGCTCAACATTATGTCCCCTCATCTTGAACTGACTTTGTAAAATTAACATTAAGAGGGGAATTTACTTGTCTTAAAATCAGGAACTGTGAACATCTCCAATACTAGTCCCTAAAGACAAACTATTGAAGTCATGATGACAAATACCAACAGAGCTTGAACAAAACAAAACCAGTATTACCTCATTTTACTACTACACAACTGACACACATAGAACATTTGTAATAATATATGTCACTACAATATTCATATTAAATACATTCTGTACATAACTTGTAATTTAAATTGATTGTGATTCCTGATTCCCTTGTAGTTGAATCAGGACACATATTCATTCATGCCAGTAATGAATACATATTGTTATTTGAAAGTTATCAGTGCCTCCTTTAAGATATTCTCATAGAGTGTTATATGTATGTGAGTGTCACAGTGTTGTCAAGAGTAGTGGATTACATTAAATTGTTTATCTGTCTGTTGTTGTGACTTACACTTCATCATACACATACCCTAGACACATAACGTAGCATCACACTATTCCAGAATAATTCTGACTGAGATATAGAGATATGTGGTAGCAAGTAAGGTTATCTATAATACACTACTCTTAATAGATATAGATACCTTCACAGCTGATCTCAGTCAGTACACTAAGTCCCCTATAAATATTTATAACATCCCACTTCACCACATATATTGGGGTCTCGCTCCCGGGATTTTGAATCTTTCCCTATTAAAAATATTGGGGGTAATTCACTTCAGGGAATATAAGAATTAAAAGGTATCCTTGGGTGGAATTAAATAAGGTTGAGCTCACGGTGCCTGTGTTGTCCATTAGAGATTGAATTGTTGGTTAGACATTGTATAAATTTACATAATAGACAATGGCGGACCTGGCCAAATTTCGATCTGCTGCGGTTCAGACTGCAAAAGAGTTAGGATTAGATGGGCAAGCTATGGTTGCCTATGTCACGACGGAATGTGACAAATTTATTGAACGTGAAGAAAGAAGGTTTGAAGCCGAAAGAAAGTTAGAGGCTGACAAGGAAATTAAGAAGTTACAGTTTGAGGCTGAGGCTGAGACTAAGAGGTTGCAAGCTGAGGCTGAGACTAAGAGGTTGCAGATTGAGGCTGACAAAGAGGCAAAAGCATTGGAAGCCGAGGAAAGAAGACAGGCTGCAGAAAGAGAAGAGAAGAAATTAGCTGCAGAAAGGGAAGAGAAGAGATTAGCTGCAGAAAGGGAAGCAGAAAAGGAGGAGAAGAGATTACAAAGGGAACATGAGTTACGACTAAGGGAGTTTGAGTTTCAAGGCCATGCTCCTGAAAATGGTGCCAGTCCCTTTGCCTCTGATGCTACGGTTACTCAAGGAGCCTCAACCTCAGCTATGAATTTTCATTTAGATCATTTTGTTGAGAAAGACGATGATATTGAGAGCTACCTAAATAGGTACGAACTATTAGCTACCACGTATGGGTTAGAGAGAGAAAGGTGGAGCTTAAAGTTATCTCAGGGACTTCGTGGGGCAGCTTATGAAGTTTTTGCAAAAATGAGCAGAGGTGATCAGGAAAATTATGACATGCTAAAGCAGGCTCTTTTGTTAAGGTATGAAAAGAATGCAGAATTCTATAGAAAAAAATTTAGGAATGCTAAACTACTGTCAGGTGAAACCTATCACCAGTTCTCTGCACGAATAGAGACATACTTGGAGAAATGGACTTCTCTGGGGAAAACCCAAGATCTTAAGGAAATGGTCCTTATAGAGCAATTAAGAGAGTCCATGGCTCCAGACCTGAGAAAGTTTCTCATGGAACAAGGTGCAGAGAGGCTGGAAGAGTTGCTAAATGTTGCTGAAAGGTATCAAGCAGCTCAAGCAGAGGTAACAGGTAATAAAAAGAAACAGGTGGACAACTTTAGGGCACCACAGAACTTTAATAAATTTGATCCTAGGGATCAAAATAAAGGTAAGCACCAATTTGATAGGCCACGGTATGACAATAAAAATAAATTCCCACAATTCGATGAAAGGAAATATGATGAAAGAAAATCTTTCAACCAAGGAAAAAGGTGGTGTAAGAATTGTCAGATGGACAATCATGACACTGACCGTTGCAGAAGGAAACCTGTGTATATGGCAACCCTTCAGGTCAGGTCGACCTCAAGACAGGAGGAGGATATTATGTTAGATACCACTCCAGAAGAGATGAGGAAGGCACAGGCTGGGGATAAAACACTCAAGCCTTGTTTCAGAAAATTGTCAACTTGTCATACAACTCCAGGCAAGGGAGATTTTTACATGAAAAACAAGTTGATGTATAGGAAGGCCGGAACTAGATCCCATGGTCACGGACAGCTGGTTCTTCCAAAAAGATACAGGACAGAATTAATAAGGAGCCTACATGTGAAACCAGATGGGGACCATGAGAAAATAGGTACCATCATTCAAAAGGTGGCTCACAATTATTATTGGCCCAAAGCAAGATGGGACATTGAGAATTTTGTAGAAAGGTGTAGTATAGCACATGAGGGAACACCCACAAGTGGGAACATGGATCAGGACCTGGACACGCCCCGGAGCAAAATTAGGCCTGATAATAAAAGGAAATATAGATTTGATAAAGTGGACCAAATGGAATGGGAAGCCCCTTTTCACGGACAAGCTTCACTTAACTGTTTTACAATGGCCACTATGCGGAGAGTGCAAAAAGATGTCTTACCCCAGGATAAGCCGACAATCCCTCAATCGGACTTAAACAAACTGGAGGAAGAAGATGTAGAGAGGAAATCTCTCATCAAGAATTTTAAGTGGGGAGAAAGCCCCAAAAGAAAAATTGGTAGCGGTCGTTTTGTGAATGATAATTCTGGGAGGAAAAATCATCACTATAAAGCTTCAAGTGGAAGAGACCATACCGGTGCATGGACAAATAGGTCCACACAATTAAAGGTCCATATGTAGCTTTGTTAAGAACGTGGACTGATGAAAAGGCAGAGGAAAACATTACATCTTCATACCAATATGTGAATGAGCTGACCACTCGGTTGAAAACTGGCTGGAAACTTGCCAATGAAAATTTGAAACAAGCCAGGAAGAAACATGCTGCCTATTATAACAGGAAGGCGAAAGACAGAAATTTGGCTGTGGGAGAGAAAGTACTGCTTCTTTTGCCTGAGAGTCAGAATAAGTTACAAATTGGATGGCAGGGTCCATATACAGTTTTAGAGAAGGTGTCTAGAACAAATTATAAGATAGATAAGAAGGGGAAAGAAAAAATCTATCATGTGAATCTCCTGAAGAAATATTTGGAAAGAGAACATCAGGAAGAGACACACTTGTTGACCTTGTCCATCGCCATGGAGATGAAAAAGGAACCACTTTCATCATTTGAATATCCATTACACCCCTGTGAGACAGCAGCACAGGTGAAAATCAGTACACATTTAACGAAAACTCAGAAAGAGAGAGTGCAACAGGTTCTAAATAATCATGCAGAGGTGTTAACAGACCGACCAGGGCATACAAACCTATTGGAATATGATATGAAACTGATAGACTCCACACCTGTCTGTATGAAACCATATTCGATTCCGTTTGCTAAGGAAAAAGCTTTGAAGGAAGAGATAGACTATCTGTCGAAGGAAGGAATTATTTCGCACAGTGAGTCTTCGTATAGTTCCGGTGTTGTACTCTTAAGGAAGCCCTCTGGAGAACATAGACTCTGTATAGATTACAGGAGACTGAATGCTATTACACAAGGACAGGTGGATCCATTGCCGGATACAAATCAGCTGTTTGCCAGACTAAATAAAGCTAAATATTTCTCAAAAGTGGATCTGAGTAAAGGATACTATCAGATTCCAGTAAAGCCTGAGGTTAGACCATACCTAGCTTTTAGTACCTCAGAAGGACACTATGAGTTTAATAGATTGCCATTTGGATTGAAGAATGCGCCTAGTGTCTTCTCTAGAATGATGAGAAAATTATTGGATCCTCTGAATAATCCCTGTATAACAAATTTTATGGATGATATCCTTATAGCAACAGAAACATTTGAGGAACACATTGACTCTCTGAACATGCTGTTTGATCGACTTAGGGAGGCAAATTTAACAGCCCGACCAACCAAATGTTGCGTTGGATGTAAAGAATTGGAATTTTTGGGACACACAGTTTATCAGGGAAACATGACCCCTGACCCAAAGAATTTAGAGAAACTACAGAAAGCCCCGAGACCACAAACCAAGAAGGACGTGAGATCCTTTGTCTCATTATGTGGTTTCTACCAGAAGTATATCAAGAACTTTAATTCCATATGTGCACCGTTAACTGAATTGACACGTAAAGGACTTCCAGATCGCATTACATGGACACCACAATGTGAAATGACTTACCAAGAATTGAAGGAAAAGCTCACAAGTAAACCCATTTTGAAATTACCTGACTTAAGTCAAGAATTCATAGTAAGGACGGATGCAAGTAATATTGGGTTAGGTGCAACTTTACTACAGAAATCAGATGCATTGGATGGGGAATTAAGCCCAGTGGCATATGCTAGCAGAAAGTTGAATAAAGCTGAAATCAACTACTCAACTAGCGAAAAAGAATGTCTTGCAGTAATATGGGCAATAAAGAAATTCAATATTTATCTATATGGGAAGGCATTTAAGTTGCAAACAGATCACAAACCTTTATCGTTTTAGCACAGGCTAAGCATGAGAACTCTAGGTTACTCCGATGGTCTTTGCTTCTGGCTCCATATAATT
Source organism: Oreohelix idahoensis (assembly GCA_024509875.1). NCBI lineage: Eukaryota > Metazoa > Mollusca > Gastropoda > Stylommatophora > Oreohelicidae > Oreohelix > Oreohelix idahoensis. Next base: position 205,089 of record JAMPIV010019340.1, read on the forward strand.
TTAGCATTGAGTATATATCTGGAAAAACCAATTTGGGAGCGGATTTTTTAAGCCGCCATCCGTGTGATGAGAATCACCGTAAACCCCAGAAATAATAATAAATTTCTCTATGTGTATATAGAATAAAGGACTGACATATAATGTCTGTTTTAAGAGGGGAGGTGTCATGAAATATTCTAATCCACATATATAAATTATTAGGTAAATATGAAGCCTAATAAATACATATAATAAAGAAAAGAGCAATGGTAAAATGACAGTGCTGTCACAAAGAATGTACTCGAAATCCCCCTTGTTTTCTGCTTCGTCTGCAAATTGTAACGCTTTCACGTTGATAGTAAAAGCTTACTGTATTATACCCGCTTTCTTCAATGAAACGTGTGCTGTATTTCTTGGAAAAACATTAAGAGGCAGACTGCGTAATGACCTAAATTTTAAATTCCATTCATGTCTTTTTCTACATTACGTTACCAAAACGAACGAACAGATGGACAAAAGGATAGCGAGAAGGGAGAGGCAGAAAGCCGAACATTAAACACGCGTCGCGCGATACACAATTACTACTATCACGCGTGTTAGGCTACAAGCACTAACTTTTTTTTTCAGACGGACAGTGATAAAATACACTACCCTTCCCCAGAGTTAGGTTTTAAAATCATAAAAAACGCTTATTAGGAAAGATAACAATAGATGGGTTTACGGTTGAAAACATAACAGTACCCAGACAGCATATCTTCGAAACAGGAGGTAGAAAATACATATTTTGAACGCAGCCACGTAGCTCTTTTAAAGTGGGAAAATTGGGTTCCTTAGGGCTTGCTGACAAATAATATGTAAAACGTTACGCCAATAGTCCAGGAATTAATAAATTATACCCAAAATAAAATAGTGAGGCTGCCTGACAGCATGAAATCATTTCTGCTCATAAAATTTTTTATAACGTGTTTGAAAAAAACCTTACGTTACATAAATAGCCTACCATGTAAACTCCAAATTGATTGGAGCGCAACAAATGAAAGCCTAACCACGATTGGTCGAACTATAAATACTATCTTTCGTTGTTAGGGGAAACGGGAAAAGGTAACATTTTTTCAAACACTTGTCGAAACGTGGCTCATTGGCCAGTCTCGCTGATATACACACTTGGGAGCGTTAGTTCGAGACCACTTGTTTAAATGATCTTGATAAAGCAACAGTGCGTTGAAGCCAGCTCATAATTGTGTTAAATAAAAGCCTGGAACATAGGCAGATGGAAATTTGTGCCAGTTTGTGCCAGAATTCATTGCTAATCAACGTATCTGTGTTTATTCGTATGAATTGTGGGACAGTGGTCTTGATGGTACTGAGCAGCACCTAGTCAGAGCTTTGCTGAATCCAGTGTCGGACAGCATACTCCTTGGTCCTTTTAGCTATCAGTGAGGTGTCTCCAGAGCCCAGAGGAGAATTCGAGCAGAGGAGTCCTTTCCTGCCGCCATCACGCCAGATAAGCTAACTTGGCCAGCTGAGCTCAACATTATGTCCCCTCATCTTGAACTGACTTTGTAAAATTAACATTAAGAGGGGAATTTACTTGTCTTAAAATCAGGAACTGTGAACATCTCCAATACTAGTCCCTAAAGACAAACTATTGAAGTCATGATGACAAATACCAACAGAGCTTGAACAAAACAAAACCAGTATTACCTCATTTTACTACTACACAACTGACACACATAGAACATTTGTAATAATATATGTCACTACAATATTCATATTAAATACATTCTGTACATAACTTGTAATTTAAATTGATTGTGATTCCTGATTCCCTTGTAGTTGAATCAGGACACATATTCATTCATGCCAGTAATGAATACATATTGTTATTTGAAAGTTATCAGTGCCTCCTTTAAGATATTCTCATAGAGTGTTATATGTATGTGAGTGTCACAGTGTTGTCAAGAGTAGTGGATTACATTAAATTGTTTATCTGTCTGTTGTTGTGACTTACACTTCATCATACACATACCCTAGACACATAACGTAGCATCACACTATTCCAGAATAATTCTGACTGAGATATAGAGATATGTGGTAGCAAGTAAGGTTATCTATAATACACTACTCTTAATAGATATAGATACCTTCACAGCTGATCTCAGTCAGTACACTAAGTCCCCTATAAATATTTATAACATCCCACTTCACCACAGGAAGGTGAACATTCTCACCACCAATGGACATTGAAATATGTGGTCTTTTTGTGTTTTTGTTAACAATTTTCCATTATTGCCTGTCTCAGTTAACATGTTGTTTCTATCATTAGGCAGTGACATGCTAAGAAAATGATACGGGAAGATAGAAAAAATGTGCATAATTTTTAAAGTGTTATCAAAATCTGCCTATTTCAGCATATTTTTTTAAACCTGTGTATGGTGCCATAATTGTTTGCCTGTGAGGCTGCTAAGAATGAGAATTAAGGTGTCATAAATAGAAGTCATATTTTATACTGCAGTTATATCACTTCTACAGTGACGCATTACTTTACATAGCTGGGGTCTACCATCAGTGATAAACTCTTTCTGGACACATACGTTTACAGCCACACTGGCATAGCTGAAACCACCTTTTTCCACCTCACAACGCATGTTTCAGGAAATAGACAACCTGTGCTAAGCAAGAAAGAGGGCTCAATACCTTCCATCTACAGTGTCTTCCCCATATCCTTGGTATTTCATTGAAATATAAAGTGACACATGTCAATGTGTTGTAATGTGCTGTCCTTCAGTCCAGCAATCTGGGAAGATGAAGCTGTCGGTTGTACCAACTGGCAATGCTCTCTATGGCGCCACCTCAGATTAGGTGAAAAGAAGCTATCATGGCAAGTAGAAGAGAGGAGACAATGTCAAAAGGAACACCAGGAAAATAAGCAGCTGAGGGCTGTCACCTCAGAGATGCATTCCCATGGTCAATTATGACTGAAGAGCTATAATTATTATTACCACTTCTACAAGAGAAACATTCATTGCATGACAAACTTTAGATTTGTGATTATCAAACCATCACAGCTCTGAGAGTCCACCTGTTTATAACATGACAACTACTTGTGTGTCATTGAATTATTTCATGTCATAGATGGATCACAACCTTTGCCACAATATTTCTCATAAACCCATTTTAGCTCACTAGGTAATTTCTCATTTTTTGTTTTCCTGCCAGAATCATGATGGTCATAACTACACTAAAGACTGTGATACTCATGATCAGATAGTTGACATCATGGATGCAAAAACACCAAGAATTAAGAAAGTAGAACAACCTGACTTATGTAAAGATGAAGGTAATGAAATGGTAGTCATATAGATGAAATAATGCCTTTTTTTTTTAAACAAAATGTTTTAAATATTTTTTCAGTGATTTATTGATTTCTGAAAACCTAACTTTACATTAAAAGTAAAGATCAGAAAATTACTTAGGATACCACTTGTTGAGAAAATAGTGAATCTATTTATTAACCTTTTGCCTAGTCTGGCATTCCCATTTATTATCCTTCCTTAGCACTCACACAACAACAACAAATCATAGACATCAATAATAAAAATTCACACATTGTGTAATACAGGGTTCGTAGCGACCTGGAAAAAACTGGAAAATGAAAAAAAAAAATTCCAGGCCTTGAAAAGGCTGGAAAAATGGCGAATAGCCTTGAATTTCCCGTATCGGACCTGGAAAAAAAATACGAATCGAAAGTAGTATGCTTGGCATCCATTTTTCGGTTTTTGATGGCATTTTTCGTTAAACTTCAGTTACCGTAGAATTTTTACTTCCCGTTGCACACTAAATCCATTTTCAGCGGTTTGCATTTTCGGCGCTTTGCGTCAATGATGTGAACGCACAGATTTATTTTTAGCGCTCGCGTTTGTTGTTACTTGAATGCTACTGGGAAAAAACACCTGCGCATTCAAGTTGTATTAAATCTTTCATTTCAACTGAGGTAAGTAATAAATTCATTTATCTCATTTATAAAACATATTTAAATAAGTCCAGTTTATAGATAGGCCTACTGTACTTGCATGTAATTTACAATGTAGGCCTATTTACTGTTTTATTTTTAACCATGGCCAAATTTAGCCTAAAGTATTTTGAATGAAATTTCTTGGTTTACAACTGCTTACGGGAACATGTTTGACACAGTTTAAGATGGTCAGGAATAGAAATTGATGGCGACTCCATATCCTATAGCCTACCGTGTTATCAGACCCATGTCCCACTGTTCATTTCACCACACTTTTTGGAAATAAATATATTTTGAATGCTTTTTTTATTATATTTATGATGAAGAGACACATATTCCATTCAACCTCTGAAGGGTTATAATTAGGATAGGCCTACATGTTTTCAATTCCAGATAACATGAATAACCACCGATACATGAAAGTGGCATCACATCTGTCAAATCACTAATTAGGATAAATGAAAATTACCAATTTTGTGCATAGGCTTATGTTATTTAAAAAATAAAATGAAATAAAAAAAAAAACATCTGAACAAACAGAAACGAGATAAAAAACGCAACAAAAATAGTAAAGATGGTTGGGGGGGGGGGGGGGGGGGGGGGGGGGTCTGGTTAAAGACCTGCTGTTTCCAGTTATATATTTAATAGATTTTCACTTATCATAAGTATTATAAGAATATTATCATACCTTCACCCTCCCAATTACTATATATTAGCTTTTGTTCTAGTTAAATATTGTTTGACTATATTATAATGCGTTTAGAACTTTGACTTGGTAAATATACATAGCTTAGGCCTACTCATAAGTTATTTGTGTGTTCCATTTTATTTTTTTATTTACAGAAAAGAACACAACCCCAAGGAGCAGTTTTACCCTCAAAGATCAAAACCATCTAACACTACTCCCTGGGACACTACTAGAAGACCTACAGATGTGACATCATTTGTGACCAAGGAAGAAACTCTCAGAGCTGAGATTATTTGGATTCTGTTTTCAGTCAAAAGTCACCATAGTTTTAATTCAAATACAGGAATTAATCAACAATTTTTAGATAATATTTCCTGATAGTTCTATTGCCAGACAGTTTGATCTGTCTGAAAGGAAAACTTTCTACCTGGCCTCTTTTGGACTGGCTCCATATTTCACCTCACTTCTTGAGAGCCAGCTTAGCAAGAACAGTTACATTGTTCTGTTTGATGAAAGCATGAACAAATCAATGCAGCGAAAGCAAATGGATTTCCATGTTCGTTTCTGGGATGTAAATGTTATCTTACATCAAAGTTTCTTAGACATGCTAGAGCTCTTGATATGCAGACTGCATTTGATGATGCATGCTCATAGTTAAATTTAGGACATTTGCTCCAACTTTCCATGGATGGACCTAATGTAAACTGGGCTTTTCATGACAAAATTAATGCGCTACTGAACCAGAACTGTGGCATAGAACTACTGAATGTTGGAAGCTGTGGGCTGCACAAAGTTCATGGTGCCACAACTGAATATATGTCCATCGATTTTTTTCAAACTTTTTTTCCCCGACACTGCCATAGATCTGACCACTGACTAAGTGAATAGGTACGGAGAAAATCACCTTGCTCTGCACACAGGCAGAATATATTTCAAGCACTAACTGCCACAAAGTGGGAATTCAAACTATCTGCTCTCACTGATGCTAAAACATAATACTGCATGAAATTGAAAATTGATACTGATAAGGAAAATTATGAAGGTTGTGTTGGGCAACTTTCAGGGTTGTGAAAGATCTTCTTGATGGATAGGCAACAAGGGACATATTCTCTTCTGTGGTAGTTTTTATTCAGCATTCAGCTTTATTTCAAGACCTGAAATTCAGATTGGTGCATTTGGAACAGTAGCTGAAAATAGGAAGCATTTTCCTGTAGCACTGAAGAAAAAACAACTCAAATTGAAAAAGGCAAATCATCCTGTGTTTTGTGCGACAGAAGATAAGGCATGCCGACAGTCACCTGGCATGATACAAAAAGATTTAACCTTATATCTACTGTTCACTCCAATGATAATATAAACAAGACAGTTAGAAAGACAAATTCTTTAGGGCAGAAGAATTCAGAAGCCAGTGCTTGCAGAAAAATACAGCAAAAGTATGGGAGGTGTCGACCACTTCAGCCAACTAGGTGCAAGCTACCCCTACCCACACAGATCCTATTTTTATATCATTTCTTAGTTGAAACTGCCCTGGTCAATGGGCACATAACCTACAACACTGCCAACTCTACAAAAAAAGATCAAAGCAAAGATCAGGATGTCAGTATGACTTATTGAACCTGCTTATTCTTCAACGCAATGTAACACCTTCAAAATCACAGGTCACAACAACACGACTTACTGAGCACCACTTCATTGATAAATATGAAAGGGCAAAGTACAAACCAGACTGTAAAGTGTGTAAGGCTGCAGGGAACAGAAGCCAGACTTGCATGTACTGCCCAGATTGCAACGTACCTCTATGCCTGATACCCTGCTTCAAGTTATACCACACAGTCAAGGATTATCAACGTGGATCGTTGACAAAGACTCTTGCAGAGGCCTACAGCTACAACTTTAACCCCAGTTTATAAAAAAAGCTCAGACTCCTTACTTACTTAGTCGTTCCCCTTCTACCGTGAGGTGTAGAGGTTTGGAAGAGAGAGCGCCAGACCATTCTATCAGCTGTCTTCTTCCTGGCCTGGTCAGACTCCAACTAGAGGTACTTAACTACTCAAACATTTACAAACGCTCATTGTCAGATGCCACAGATGCAGAATACATTCAAAAAAGACAAACACGAAAAATAGTTGGTTTTTTTTTGCATTTTATTCACAATTTTATTAGCCTTTTATGTTGATATACGTGGTTAATCGTTAAATCAATATGTCAGTCAAGTTTATTTTATTCATTACCATCCATGTCACTAACATTTTATTGCGCTGACGTTGAACAAATTCACTAAAAACTGGGAAAAGATGTCTGGTTTTCAATCTTTTATGAATTTTAAAAAAAAAAAAACAGTTCTTTTTAAAGAAATCTGCAAACACCCTTGGTAATGGGAGACGGTAATGCTCCGGATTGCTGGTCAGCAAAGTGATAATTATATCTGAGAAAATTAGATGAGGAAAATATTAGAGTTTCCCATCCTTGAAAATCACGTGCTGGACCTGGAAAAACCTGGAAAAAGCCTGGACAATGCTTGAAGAAATTTGCTATGAACCCTGTGGAGGGAATATAGAATATTATTCACTAGCCATGATTGATGTATTGACCCAGTTTTTATCAGGTAGAGTCTGCACATTAGTTTTGGACTCCCCAGTAGCCGAACTTATCATTGGGAACGTTAACAGAATGAGAAAAACCTGGAAAGTAGATGAGTTTGGTTCACCTGGAGTGGAACAGCACATTGCTAATGCATCATATGTCTGTCATCCATTTGAGACTCAATACATCAACTTGATCCCATTGCAAGAGTAAAATTTATGATTGTGCTAGATCAGAGCTGTGTGCTTTCTGTGCTTCTCTATGGTGTGGAATGCTGGAGAGTTACAGAGAAATTTGAAATTGTCCTCTTTTTCCACAGCATGCCTAAGAAAAATTCACCAAATCTTTTGGCCAAATACCATCACCAACCAAGATCTGCTTACTTAGAGCAAGCAAGAAGACATGCACACCATCATAGCTGGCAGACGCTGGAGCTGGGTTGGCCATGTCCTCAGAAGAGACTCCAATGCCATCACAAGAACAGCTATGCTATGGACCCCTGAAGGAAAACGAAAGAGAGGCCGACCAAAAACAACTTCGCGGAGGACTGTAGAGGCTGAGATGCAAAGAATGAACCAGAGTTGGGGAACTGTACGAAGGATGGTCACCGATTGAGCAAAGTGGAATCAATTTGTTTTTACCCTACAAGACACCACTCGGCGTGATGGCCACTGACTGCTTTGACGGTCGGCGGCTAAGGATCAAAGAAGAAAAAGAAAAGAAGTGCTAAATATTGTACTCAGAAGTCATATCAAGCACCAGTATTGTTACCCAGTGGACTTACTTTCAGTGCTCCAAATCAGTCTTCTTTAGCTGATCGCAGAAGTTTCATACGAAAAGGCCATTATGAAAGTCTATTGAAAGAGGTCTAGGTGCTCATTGCCCCCATCTGACCCATGTATTTCTTATTGCTTTAGTGCTCTTGATTGTAAGATAGTTTATTGTTACAGTTGGTATTATAATTTTGGCCTTGCATAACTTTAGTATACGTTTTATTGGAATAAGGAAGGATTGGTTGGTGCACAGTTTGTCTCGATGATAGACCATTTCAGGTGGACTACAGACTGTTGGATCTTTAAGATCAGGAAAGAGGTACAGAATCTTTTTTGTTTCAGCTTACGTCCATGACATTGAGTCATCCCTCAGCTGTCCAGTAATCTTTTATGGGTGACCCACAAGAGACGGTTAAACAGAGTGGTACAGACAGATAAGGTGCACTTGGTATGATGATAGAGCACAATTATATTTTGAAAAACTGATTGTGGCATTGCCTAATTCACATTACATACTTGTTCTCAGCTTTGAGGCATCGCCACTGAAATCATCAGTTTACAATATAATCCTATGCTGAAGAACTACAATATGCGATAACATGGTCTGTCATCAATCAATCCTTTTACGATGTAAACTTTGATGCCTTCATTACCATCGGCATTTTGCAGCAGAGAAACTGAACAAAAGGCAGCTGTTGGTTACTTCACTCATGGCAATTTTCTTGTATTTTTTTTCTCTCCACAGAATTATAATATACTACTGGACAAAAGTTAAGGGCCACCAAGAAAAACTCCACTATGGACCAAATAAATGCAACCAGGTGTAAACAATTTTTTACAAAATAAAGTTGATTCATCCGTGGAAAAGATCAGTCAAGTGTTTTTTAATAATGTGTGACTTACTAACAAAAAGAAATTCAACTCACTTTTTCACATTTTGAACTAGTGGGGCGTGTTGCAAAAACCACGAGTTTTTGCAGCAACAATGGCAATTTTCACGTGCTGGTTAAAGTGACCCAGTTTTTGGACATTTAAAAAAAATTAACCTAGTGCACACAGAAATGTATACACATTTCTCTGAGCTCAGTTTTAATGACATTTTCACTTGTCTTTACAGTTTGCCAATCAATTAAAAATTGCCATTGTTGCTGCAAAAACTCGTGGTTTTTGCAACACGCCCCACTAGTTCAAAAGGTGAAAAAGTGAGTCACACATTATTAAAAAACACTAGACTGATCTTTTCCACGGATGAATCAACTTTATTTTGTAATAAATTGTTTACACCTGGTTGCATTTATTTGGTCCATAGTGGAGTTTTTCTTGGTGGCCCTTAACTTTTGTCCAGTAGTATATATGATTGCATTGTTTAGTTGTTGTAATTTGTATGTGTAAAATATGTTATTAATTCTGTATTGTATGGCCATGGATACATTAGGTAACTTGATTTGTATTAATATTGCTTTACACACTAGATATTATAATGATATTTCATTGTGCTATATCGCTTTTCATTTATTTGCTTCCATGTTGGAGCTAGGGTTAGTTTGGCATAGTGTGTGAATGATTCATGCATATGTACCTCCTTCCTTGGTGGAAAGCACTGTTTCCCCACTTGAAGAGGGGGTAATGTAAAGAAGTAATTTTTGGGTTGTATGTACTAAACAGCGCTCAATGGGTTAAGGAGTATGCCTGAGCTATTTTAACTGACAGCGAGATTGAGAAAATTCCTGTGTGAGGAATGCGATTGGTGAGCTGTAAGAAAAGGGCAGTGATGGAGTGTTGTGTGATAGCATGTTCATGGGTTTGGAATTGTGATTGAATTATAATTGGATTGCATTTATTGGCTTGTGACGAGGAAGTCCGGCCATTGGCTATTGTGTGTTTTGAAGACGTGCACCATTATTATGATCATATTTCCATAACCAGGATTTGTCAGATTTGTACTGGTTGCAATACACAGATGTGTGGGACTGTACACTAGGATGTTGGTATTGATTATTGTTCAAATGTCCTCTACCTGTTTTCTGTCACAAGCCCATAACATATCCCCTAGGAAGATGTTACTAGTCTCGTAACAGTCTGACTGCACAATTTTGAATTTTTACTAAACCATATGTCTTGCAAACAATTTACAGAGCCACACACTTCAGGGCATTGAATAACTCATGCATTGGTTATTTTTGTCTATCTAAATTCCATATATTTTCAGATGTGAATTACCAAGCCCAGAGCATCAACACCAATATAAGATTGTACAATATCGATTATACCAGTGTTGCATTGTTGACAAATGACAATTATGATGAATCTGGAACAACAAGAAATGATCTAGCTGTGCATTCCATTATTTGTCAAGACAGATCAGCAGACATTGGCGAGACCCAAAATGATTTCAAGGTCACAGTTCAAAATGAAAGTGGGTCAGATGATATCAGAAAGAAATGTGATGGGGCTGACACAAGGTGTGGATTTGTAAACAACATACAGAATACAGAAATACAGAACCCTTATGAACATGATATTTGTGGTGTAACTTTTACACATTGTTCTATTCTGAAAACACTAAATAGACAACATACTGGAGAGAAGCCTTACAAGTGTGATGTTTGTGGTGTAGGGTTTACAGGATGTAGTAATCTTAATAAACACAAAAGAATACATACTGGAGAGAAGCCTTACAAGTGTGATGTTTGTGGTGTAGGGTTTACAGAGTCTTCTCCTCTGAAAAAACACAAACGATTACATACTGGAGAGAAGCCTTACAAGTGTGATGTTTGTGGAGTAGGGTTTGCAGGTAGTAGTAATCTTTATCAACATAAAAGAATACATACTGGAGAGAAGCCTTACAAGTGTGATGTTTGTGGAGTAGGGCATAAACAGTCTTCTGCTCTTAAAGAACACAAAAGAATACATACTGGAGAGAAGCCTTACAAGTGTGATGTATGTGGTGTAGGGTTTGCAGGTTATAGTAATCTTTATCAACATAAAAGAATACATACTGGAGAGAAGCCTTACAAGTGTGATGTTTGTGGAGTAGGGTTTACACAGTCTTCTCCTCTGAAAAAACACAAACGATTACATACTGGAGAGAAGCCTTACAAGTGTGATGTTTGTGGTGAAGACTTTGTAGGTAGTAGTAATCTTTATATACATAAAAGAAAACATACTGGAGAGAAGCCTTACAAGTGTGATGTTTGTGCAGTAGAGTTTACACAGTCTTATAATCTGAAACAACACAAAAGAATACATACTGGAGAGAAGCCTTACAAGTGTGATGTTTGTCAAGTAGGGTTTAGACAGTCTTCTCATCTGAAACAACACAAAAGAATACATACTGGAGAGAAGCCTTACAAGTGTGATGTTTGTGGAGTAGGGTTTGCAAAGTCTTATCATCTGAAACAACATAAAAGAATACATACTGGAGAGAAGCCTTACAAGTGTGATGTTTGTCAAGTAGGGTTTACACAGTCTTCTCATCTGAAACAACACAAAAGAATACATACTGGAGAGAAGCCTTACAAGTGTGATGTTTGTTGAGTAGGGTTTACACTGTCTTCTGTTCTGAAACAACACAAAAGAATACATACTGGAGAGAAGCCTTACAAGTGTGATCGTTGTGGAGTAGGGTTTTCACAGTCTTCTCATCTGAAACAACACAAAAGAATACATACTGGAGAGAAGCGTTACAAGTGTGATGTTTGTCAAGTAGGGTTTACACAGTCTTCTCATCTGAAACAACACAAAAGAATACATACTGGAGAGAAGCCTTACAAGTGTGATGTTTGTGGAGTAGGGTTTACACTGTCTTCTTTTCTGAAAGAACACAAAAGATTACATACTGGAGAGAAGCCTTACAAGTGTGATGTTTGTGGTATAGGGTTTACAGGATGTAGTAATCTTAATAAACACAAAAGAAAACATACTGGAGAGAAGCCTTACAAGTGTGATGTTTGTGGAGTAGTGTTTACACAGTCTTCTCATCTAAAAGAACACAAAAGAATACATACTGGAGAGAAGCCTTACAAGGTTGATGTTTTTGGTGAAGACTTTGCAGGTAGTAGTAATCTTTATATACATAAAAGAATACATACTGGAGAGAAGCCTTACAAGTGTGATGTTTGTGGAGTAGGGTTTACAAAGTCTTATCATCAGAAACGACACAAAAGAATACATACTGGAGAGAAGCCTTACAAATGTGATGTTTGTGGTGTAGGATTTGCAGTTAGTAGTAATCTTCATCAACAAAAGAATACATACTGGAGAGAAGCCTTACAAGTGTGATGTTTGTGGAGTAGGGTTTACATGGTCTTCTCTTCTGAAACAACACAAAAGATTACACACTGGAGAGAAGCCTTACAAGTGTAGTATTTGTGGATTACAGTTTACAGGATGTAATAATCTTAATAGACACAAAATATTACATGCTGGAGAGAAGCCATACAAGTGTATTATTTATGGTGAAGGGTTTACACTGTCTTCTAGTTTGAAAGCACACAACATAATACAAACTGGAGAGAAGCCTTACAAATGTGTTGTTTGTGGTGCAGGGTTTAAACAGTCTTCTAGTCTGAGAAATCACAAAAAGAATTCATACAGGAGAGAAGCCTTACACATGTGATGTTTGTGGTGTAGGGTTTATACAGTCTTCTCATCTGAAAACACACAAAAGAATTCATACAGGAGAGAAGCCTTAAAAGTGTGATGTTTGTGGTGTAATGTTTACATACTTGGTTAGTCTGAAAGCACATAAAAGAATACAAGTGTACATACTGGAGACAAGCCTCCCAAGTATGTGTTTTATGTTGTAGGGTTTAGATGATATGGTAATCTTAATAAGCACAAACGAATACATAAGTGAGAGAAACCTCACAATAACTCTGTGTTTTTAATAGACTAAAGATTACACAATGGAGAGAACCTTTCATATGTGATGTTTGTGGTGTAATGTTTTGCACATTCTTTTAGTCTGAAGGCACACAAAATAACACATACAGAAGAGAAGCCTTACAAGTTTGTCTCTGTATCTTTGATCATTCGCCACCGACTGTCAAAGCAGTCAGTGGCCATCACGCCTGGTAGCATCTTGTAGGGCAGCAACAAACCACTTCCACTTTGCTTGGTTGCTATGAGATGGGAAACTGAAGATCAAATATGGACCACCGAGCTAGGAAGCCAGTGCACTAACTACTGCGCTACCGTGGCTCCCTTGTTCTCACCTCAAATGTTAGGTTGCTCTGCCCAACACTTCATGTACTATTAGCCCATCTTATTTTCTGCCCCTTAATGTGGTCTTGAGATTTCCTTGCTTATCTCTTACTAATGTAATATTGTTTGCACCTAGTTTTCCACTGATGGTTTTAGTTATTTTACACACTGTGCTTTGTACACTTTTCAGTGATGCCTTGTCTGCCTGTATTGCAAGGCCATCTAGAAATTTTCTGTTGTTAGCTCAGGTTTAATGTTTGACTTCCTTGTCTAGCTATCTGTATTGTTTGCTGTATATTTCCTTTAACCTGGGGACTTTGCTTCTATTTTCTTTCTTGTCTTTTCTTTTTTCATTGCTTTATCTGTTAATGTCTCTGGCATTATGCAGACTTGTATTTTTATTTCCTTGAATTCCAAGCATGATTTGCTGCTGTCCCTATATATTGTTGAAATTGTGCTGAATTTCCAGTCTGCATCAGCAGTTGCAGTCTCTTCCTGACTTTTGGCAATTTGATATCGTCTCTTTATATCAACTACAAAAGCTTTTCTGGTTAGGGAGTCCTTCAGTTTGTTGATGTCATTCTTTTTCTGTTTAGTTACAATTTGGTCCAGCAGTTCTGAGTTTCACCTTTAGTCTTGCTACTACTACCACATCTGCACCTCTTCTTATTTTCACATCTTGTAATGAATGCCTCTATGTACCACTGATCATAATGTGGTCTATCTGATTTCTGTCCTGGCCGTTTGGTGAATCCTATGTAAATTTGGGAATTTCTGTGTATAGACAAAGCGTTTCTTCGATGACCAATTGTTAATGCTGTAGAAGCCTATTAGTTTATCCTCATTCTCATTTGCTGTTCTGCTACCACATTTCCCCATCACTCTTTCATTATATTTATTGCATTTTCCATTACAGCCTCCCATTACTGTATTAAGATCATATCTAGGTATGGCTTCCATTTCCTTTTGTAGCTGTTGATAGAATTCGTCTTTGACCTCTTCATCGCTGTCGTTTGTTAGTGCATAGCATTGTATTATGGTGGTGATGGTGATTCTGCCTCTCAGTCTTGTTCTTATCAGTCTTCTTCTTCCTCATTCATCCTGAAAAGGACATTGGTTGCATTATGTCTGTTTACGCCGGAGCTGCGATATCTGCGCCTTTCGGCCGACACATCTGACTTCAGCACGGCAGTTTTTAGGACCAGGTTTGCCTTCCCTCTTCGGTCCCTACTCTCTCAGCCACTCTGCAGTGATGCAGCCTGTTTCCAGGACCATCACGTGGAGGTGGAGTAGGGTCTTGGTCAGCTCTGGTTCACTGACCCTGACACAAGCAGTCAAGCTATGGGTCGCTGACTGCATTCTCTATTGCTGCATCTTTGGGTATTATCAGTCTGTTCTTTATGGGTTTTCCATTCCAGTAATGACCTTTCTGTTTCTTTCTTTAGGATAATGTCTAAGCCTTTATTGTACTGTCCATCTTGCTACCAGAGTAAAGTACTGTTTCGCATGTTGCTGCTTTTATTCTTTCTGTCCCAGTCCATATGCTCTCACTAATTCCCAGAATGTTTAGAAGTCTTACAAATGTACAAATGTAATGTTTGTAATATAAGGTTTAACATCTGTGGCAGTCTGAGAACACACACACAAGAGTACACTTAAAGGCCTAGCTTTACATCTATGATGTATGTGATGTGTAGATTACATAGTCTTTTAGTTTTGAAATGCAGAAAATATATACATTAGAGAATATTCTTACATGGTTGGTGTATTTTGTGTTTTTAAAACATTTATTCATACTTTTTTATTCACTAGGATACTTTGTTCCCATCACTTGTTAGAATCAAGATAGAATATCACATGACATTTATTTTTTTTAATTTTGTAATGATTATTCCATTTAATTCAGCACAAATATGTGCTTGTTTTCTTTTAATATTTTGAGTGACTTCTGTTAATAACCTTCATCTAAACCAGCATGTCCTTCACATTTCTGTAGTATAAGTAGTCAACGTTTCGTGGTTCACTTGAACGATGCGGTTGTCTACACTTGAGACTATACCTGGCCATGTTGGTTGGTTGTGTTTGACAAGTTTTCTCTTCTAACTATGAGAGCTTGTTTGGTTATGTTTGATATGCTTTTTTCCCATGTATGAGAAAGTGTCTGGTTGTGATGACAATTTTTTTTCCCTTTACAATAACCAATGTCTGGTTGAGGTGGTTGTGTTTGACAAATGTTTTCTTGTACAGTCTTGTCTTTGATCCACCATCACACAGGGTTAACTCTTGGTGAGCTTGCTCAGTAAGACATGTCTGGTTATTCTTCCTCTTTAATCCTTAGCCACCGACCATCAAAGCAGTCAGTGGCCATCACACCTAGTAGCGTCTTGTAGGGCAACAACAAATTGATTCCACTTTGCTCGGTCGGTGGCCACATCCTTTGTACACTGCCCCAACTCTGGTTCATTCTTTGCATCTCAGCCTCCACAGTCCTCTGCCAAGTTGTTTTGGTCGGCCTCTCTTTCATTTTTCTTCACGGCTCCATAGCATAGCTGTTCTTGTGATGGCATCGGGGTCTCTTCTGAGGACATGGCCAACCCAACTCCAGCGTTTGCCAGCTATGATAGTGTGCATGTCCTCTTGCTTGCTCCGAGTAAGCAGATCTTGGTTGGTGATGGTATTCAGCCAAAAGATTTGGTGAATCTTTCTTTGGCATGTTGTGTAAAAAGAGGACAATTTCGACATTTCCTTCTCTGTAACTCTCCAGCATTCCGCACCATAGAGAAGCACAGAAAGCACACAGCTCTGATATAATCTTAATTTTATGCTGTATTGAGAGGACTTCCAGATGTTGTTTAGGCTAAAAAAGGCTGTTCTTGCCTTATTCATTCTGATGTTGATGTCTTTGCCTGCCCCGCCATCTGGTGTTACTATGCATCCTAGGTATGAGAAGGTGTCTGCACCAGTTGCTGATTCCTTACTGATATGGGCTCAGGGTTGCTCATATTGAGCGTCATGACCACTGACTTCTTTAGATTGATGTTCAAGCCCACCTGCTGGCTATACTTATTAAGTCTATCCGTTTTTTCCTGGATGTGTTGATGTGAATGTGCTAGTAGTGCAATGTCATCTGCATATTCCAGATCTTCCAATGTAGAAAATGTAGTCCATCTTATTCCTCTTTGACTGCCCTCTGTTGTCTGGCGCATCACCCAGTCTATGACTGTTAAAAATAGAGTGGTTGATAAGGGGCATCCCTGTCGTACTCCTGTCTGCACCTCAAAGTTGGCATAGAGGCTTTTTATGATTGATACTATGCAGCTTGGAATTTCATAAGCTCTCAGAAATTTCCATAGACTGTCCCTTTGTATACTGTCAAAAGCCTGTCTGGTTATGTTGGTTGGTAATGTTTGACAAGATTTTTTAAATATTATGTAAGAGCAGGGGTCAGCAACAAGTAGGTCATAGCAGATAATTTGATACGTTTCTATGAAATAAAAGGGAGTCAAGTTGGAAATTCAGGCTATCAACATTTTCCTGTTTAGTCGGCAGTTTAAAATACAGTGTCCCCATGGATAAAAGCAATAGCTTGACAGTTTAGATAACAGTTGAAAGTACAGTTCTTCCTATGGATTATGGGTAATTATTTGATTGTTGTGACAAAATGTTGTGTGCATGTACTTTTGCGCCCTTCTCTCTCTCTCTCTCTCTCTCCTTTATCTGCTTATTATTTGCCATATTTTATGCCCTTACATTTTTGCTGTGAGCTGGTTCCAGATTTGTTTACATTTCACCAGGTGAACTGGAGTATTATCGAGGTTAATTAGACAGGTCAGCAGATATATCGTTAATCACCTAAGTATTCTCTCCACCTTTGATAGAGACGATCCTTATTGAACCAAGTTCGTCCCAACCACTTCTCAGAACAATACAACCCGGCAGAGTATGGACAGAAAGCCGGATTGTCTGTCTAAGAAATCCGTCTGAGGGATATACGCAAATACAGGTGATATTGTGATATCGCTTCCACTGGACCATCTCCGTGTAATTATTACAGATAACCTGGCAGAGGAGACAATCTGGGCAGAAAGTATTAGCCAGGAAATGAGTTCACAGATTTGTTTGTGAGTTTGCATAAAGATGCAATCGGAAGTATTACGGACATATCTGAAAGAGGTCACGTGTTTAACTTTTAAAATTGTATATATTAAAATACTTACTACTTACTTAGTCATTCCTTTTCTACCGTGAGGTGTAGAGGTTTCTAAGAGAGAGCGCCAGACTATCCTATCGGCTGTCTTCCTCCTGGCTTGGTTCCATTCTAGTCCTTGGTCCTTCAATGATTGTCTAATGTTGTCCTCCCAGCAGACTTTGGGTCATCCTGGAGGTATGTATCCCTGGCTCTTAGTTTCCCTTACTTGATGAGGTAGCCAATCTTCTCCCATTCTGCAGACATGGCCAAACCATCTCAGTTGGGACTGTTCTACTTCGGTCTGCAGAGGTTGGGGTTTTAGGCCTTGACACATCGTCTGGTTGCGGACCATCTCTCTTCTTGTTACTTCAACCACCTTCCTCAGAAACCTCATTTCTGAGGTTTCAATCTGGCTTTTCTGGGTTGTAGTCAATGCCCATGACTTGCATCCATACGTCAAGACTGGGACATAAGTGGAGCAGTATATATTAAAATATTCAGGGGAAATTAAATTAAACACCCCGACCCACTGTCCTAAAGAGCTTACCATTTTGTTAATTTGAGAGATGGAGGAAACATTGGATTTCATTGGCAAATTCGTTGGGATTACAATCTGGGACTTGAACTGAGAAATGGCAATATAATAAAGCAAAATTGGAGTCACAAAAAAGAAAGAAAGATTGGACAAAGAATTCCAAAATTATAAGTGACAGATCAGAGTATTTGGGCAACTTTGAAACTTAAAGGTAAACCTGCAATTCTAAATACAACGACTGGAAACTTAAAGGCCCAGGACAGAGTATTTGGGCAACTTTGAAACTTAAAGGTAAACCTGCAATTCTGAATACAACGACTGGAAACTTAAAGGCCCAGGACAGAGTATTTGGGCAACTTTGAAACTTAAAGGTAAACCTGCAATTCTGAATACAACGACTGGAAACTTAAAGGCCCAGGACAGAGTATTTGGGCAACTTTGAAACTTAAAGGTAAACCTGCAATTCTAAATACAACGACTGGAAACTTAAAGGCCCAGGACAGAGTATTTGGGCAACTTTGAAACTTAAAGGTAAACCTGCAATTCTAAATACAACGACTGGAAACTTAAAGGCCCAGGACAGAGTATTTGGGCAACTTTGAAACTTAAAGGTAAACCTGCAATTCTAAATACAACGACTGGAAACTTAAAGGCCCAGGACAGAGTATTTGGGCAACTTTGAAACTTAAAGGTAAACCTGCAATTCTAAATACAACGACTGGAAACTTAAAGGCCCAGGACAGAGTATTTGGGCAACTTTGAAACTTAAAGGTAAACCTGCAATTCTAAATACAACGACTGGAAACTTAAAGGCCCAGGACAGAGTATTTGGGCAACTTTGAAACTTAAAGGTAAACCTGCAATTCTAAATACAACGACTGGAAACTTAAAGGCCCAGGACAGAGTATTTGGGCAACTTTGAAACTTAAAGGTAAACCTGCAATTCTAAATACAATGACTGGAAACTTAAAGGCCCAGGACAGAGTATTTGGGCAACTTTGAAACTTAAAGGTAAACCTGCAATTCTAAATACAACGACTGGAAACTTAAAGGCCCAGGACAGAGTATTTGGGCAACTTTGAAACTTAAAGGTAAACCTGCAATTCTAAATACAACGACTGGAAACTTAAAGGCCCAGGACAGAGTATTTGGGCAACTTTGAAACTTAAAGGTAAACCTGCAATTCTAAATACAACGACTGGAAACTTAAAGGCCCAGGACAGAGTATTTGGGCAACTTTGAAACTTAAAGGTAAACCTGCAATTCTAAATACAACGACTGGAAACTTAAAGGCCCAGGACAGAGTATTTGGGCAACTTTGAAACTTAAAGGTAAACCTGCAATTCTAAATACAACGACTGGAAACTTAAAGGCCCAGGACAGAGTATTTGGGCAACTTTGAAACTTAAAGGTAAACCTGCAATTCTAAATACAACGACTGGAAACTTAAAGGCCCAGGACAGAGTATTTGGGCAACTTTGAAACTTAAAGGTAAACCTGCAATTCTAAATACAACGACTGGAAACTTAAAGGCCCAGGACAGAGTATTTGGGCAACTTTGAAACTTAAAGGTAAACCTGCAATTCTAAATACAACGACTGGAAACTTAAAGGCCCAGGACAGAGTATTTGGGCAACTTTGAAACTTAAAGGTAAACCTGCAATTCTAAATACAACGACTGGAAACTTAAAGGCCCAGGACAGAGTATTTGGGCAACTTTGAAACTTAAAGGTAAACCTGCAATTCTAAATACAACGACTGGAAACTTAAAGGCCCAGGACAGAGTATTTGGGCAACTTTGAAACTTAAAGGTAAACCTGCAATTCTAAATACAACGACTGGAAACTTAAAGGCCCAGGACAGAGTATTTGGGCAACTTTGAAACTTAAAGGTAAACCTGCAATTCTAAATACAACGACTGGAAACTTAAAGGCCCAGGACAGAGTATTTGGGCAACTTTGAAACTTAAAGGTAAACCTGCAATTCTAAATACAACGACTGGAAACTTAAAGGCCCAGGACAGAGTATTTGGGCAACTTTGAAACTTAAAGGTAAACCTGCAATTCTAAATACAACGACTGGAAACTTAAAGGCCCAGGACAGAGTATTTGGGCAACTTTGAAACTTAAAGGTAAACCTGCAATTCTAAATACAACGACTGGAAACTTAAAGGCCCAGGACAGAGTATTTGGGCAACTTTGAAACTTAAAGGTAAACCTGCAATTCTAAATACAACGACTGGAAACTTAAAGGCCCAGGACAGAGTATTTGGGCAACTTTGAAACTTAAAGGTAAACCTGCAATTCTAAATACAACGACTGGAAACTTAAAGGCCCAGGACAGAGTATTTGGGCAACTTTGAAACTTAAAGGTAAACCTGCAATTCTAAATACAACGACTGGAAACTTAAAGGCCCAGGACAGAGTATTTGGGCAACTTTGAAACTTAAAGGTAAACCTTAAAGGTAAACCTAAAGGTAACCTGCAATTCTAAATACAACGACTGGAAACTTAAAGGCCCAGGACAGAGTATTTGGGCAACTTTGAAACTTAAAGGTAAACCTGCAATTCTAAATACAACGACTGGAAACTTAAAGGCCCAGGACAGAGTATTTGGGCAACTTTGAAACTTAAAGGTAAACCTGCAATTCTAAATACAACGACTGGAAACTTAAAGGCCCAGGACAGAGTATTTGGGCAACTTTGAAACTTAAAGGTAAACCTGCAATTCTAAATACAACGACTGGAAACTTAAAGGCCCAGGACAGAGTATTTGGGCAACTTTGAAACTTAAAGGCCCAGGACAGAGTATTTGGGCAACTTTGAAACTTAAAGGTAAACCTGCAATTCTAAATACAACGACTGGAAACTTAAAGGCCCAGGACAGAGTATTTGGGCAACTTTGAAACTTAAAGGTAAACCTGCAATTCTAAATACAACGACTGGAAACTTAAAGGCCCAGGACAGAGTATTTGGGCAACTTTGAAACTTAAAGGTAAACCTGCAATTCTAAATACAACGACTGGAAACTTAAAGGCCCAGGACAGAGTATTTGGGCAACTTTGAAACTTAAAGGTAAACCTGCAATTCTAAATACAACGACTGGAAACTTAAAGGCCCAGGACAGAGTATTTGGGCAACTTTGAAACTTAAAGGTAAACCTGCAATTCTAAATACAACGACTGGAAACTTAAAGGCCCAGGACAGAGTATTTGGGCAACTTTGAAACTTAAAGGTAAACCTGCAATTCTAAATACAACGACTGGAAACTTAAAGGCCCAGGACAGAGTATTTGGGCAACTTTGAAACTTAAAGGTAAACCTGCAATTCTAAATACAACGACTGGAAACTTAAAGGCCCAGGACAGAGTATTTGGGCAACTTTGAAACTTAAAGGTAAACCTGCAATTCTAAATACAACGACTGGAAACTTAAAGGCCCAGGACAGAGTATTTGGGCAACTTTGAAACTTAAAGGTAAACCTGCAATTCTAAATACAACGACTGGAAACTTAAAGGCCCAGGACAGAGTATTTGGGCAACTTTGAAACTTAAAGGTAAACCTGCAATTCTAAATACAACGACTGGAAACTTAAAGGCCCAGGACAGAGTATTTGGGCAACTTTGAAACTTAAATACAACCCAGGACAGAGTATTTGGGTGAAACTTAAAGGTAAACCTGCAATTCTAAATACAACGACTGGAAACTTAAAGGCCCAGGACAGAGTATTTGGGCAACTTTGAAACTTAAAGGTAAACCTGCAATTCTAAATACAACGACTGGAAACTTAAAGGCCCAGGACAGAGTATTTGGGCAACTTTGAAACTTAAAGGTAAACCTGCAATTCTAAATACAACGACTGGAAACTTAAAGGCCCAGGACAGAGTATTTGGGCAACTTTGAAACTTAAAGGTAAACCTGCAATTCTAAATACAACGACTGGAAACTTAAAGGCCCAGGACAGAGTATTTGGGCAACTTTGAAACTTAAAGGTAAACCTGCAATTCTAAATACAACGACTGGAAACTTAAAGGCCCAGGACAGAGTATTTGGGCAACTTTGAAACTTAAAGGTAAACCTGCAATTCTAAATACAACGACTGGAAACTTAAAGGCCCAGGACAGAGTATTTGGGCAACTTTGAAACTTAAAGGTAAACCTGCAATTCTAAATACAACGACTGGAAACTTAAAGGCTTTTGGGCAACTTTGAAACTTAAAGGTAAACCTGCAATTCTAAATACAACGACTGGAAACTTAAAGGCCCAGGACAGAGTATTTGGGCAACTTTGAAACTTAAAGGTAAACCTGCAATTCTAAATACAACGACTGGAAACTTAAAGGCCCAGGACAGAGTATTTGGCAACTTTGAAACTTAAAATTCTAAATACTTTGAAACTTAAAGGCCCAGGACAGAGTATTTTTGGGCAACTTTGAAACTTAAAGGTAAACCTGCAATTCTAAATACAACGACTGGAAACTTAAAGGCCCAGGACAGAGTATTTGGGCAACTTTGAAACTTAAAGGTAAACCTGCAATTCTAAATACAACGACTGGAAACTTAAAGGCCCAGGACAGAGTATTTGGGCAACTTTGAAACTTAAAGGTAAACCTGGGAAACTTAAAGGCCCAGGACAGAGTATTTGGGCAACTTTGAAACTTAAAGGTAAACCTGCAATTCTAAATACAACGACTGGAAACTTAAAGGCCCAGGACAGAGTATTTGGGCAACTTTGAAACTTAAAGGTAAACCTGCAATTCTAAATACAACGACTGGAAACTTAAAGGCCCAGGACAGAGTATTTGGGCAACTTTGAAACTTAAAGGTAAACCTGCAATTCTAAATACAACGACTGGAAACTTAAAGGCCCAGGACAGAGTATTTGGGCAACTTTGAAACTTAAAGGTAAACCTGCAATTCTAAATACAACGACTGGAAACTTAAAGGCCCAGGACAGAGTATTTGGGCAACTTTGAAACTTAAAGGTAAACCTGCAATTCTGAATACAACGACTGGAAACTTAAAGGCCCAGGACAGAGTATTTGGGCAACTTTGAAACTTAAAGGTAAACCTGCAATTCTAAATACAACGACTGGAAACTTAAAGGCCCAGGACAGAGTATTTGAGCAACTTTGAAACTTAAAGGTAAACCTGCAATTCTAAATACAATGACTGGAAACTTAAAGGCCCAGGACAGAGTATTTGGGCAACTTTGAAACTTAAAGGTAAACCTGCAATTCTAAATACAATGACTGGAAACTTAAAGGCCCAGGACAGAGTATTTGGGCAACTTTGAAACTTAAAGGTAAACCTGCAATTCTAAATACAATGACTGGAAACTTAAAGGCCCAGGACAGAGTATTTGGGCAACTTTGAAACTTAAAGGTAAACCTGCAATTCTAAATACAACGACTGGAAACTTAAAGGCCCAGGACAGAGTATTTGGGCAACTTTGAAACTTAAAGGTAAACCTGCAATTCTAAATACAACGACTGGAAACTTAAAGGCCCAGGACAGAGTATTTGGGCAACTTTGAAACTTAAAGGTAAACCTGCAATTCTAAATACAACGACTGGAAACTTAAAGGCCTAGGACAGAGTATTTGTGCAACTTTGAAACTTAAAGGGAAACCTGCAATTCTAAATACAACGACTGGAAACTTAAAGGCCCAGGACAGAGTATTTGGGCAACTCTATAATGTTCCTGAGGGTAAATATATGATCTACACATCTTCTGTTCTTTCTAAATCCTGCTTGTTCTTTCCTCAGTTTGTGGTCTACTGCTTTTGAGATTCTCTGTATAATTATCCAGCCTAGTATTTTGCTGGGAACTGAGAGAATAGTGATTCCTCTCCAGTTGTTGCAGTCTACAAGATCTCCCTTTTTGGGCAATTTGACAATTATTCCTTTTCTCCACTCTGTTGGTGTTGTCCCTGTTTTCCAGACTTGTGCAAATAGTGGTTCTAATAGTTCTGCTGCTAGCTCTGGGTCTGTCTTAAATAGCTCTGCATTTAAGTTATCATGACCAGGAGCTTTTCCATTCTTTAACCCTTTGATTGCTGTGATGATTTCTTCTTTTCACGGAATGTCTGTATTAACATCTAGATCGTTTTCAGCTTCAGGAACATTCAATTGTGTCTCTGGTGTTTCCTTATTCAGAGTTTCTCTGAAATGCTCCGCCCATCTTGTTTCCTGTCCCTCTACTGTCGTGATGAGATTTCCGTGCTTATCTCTTACTAATGTAATATTGTTTGCACCTCGTTTTCCACTGATGATTTTAGTTATTTTGTATACTCTTTACAGAGCGATACAACAGGAGGCAATCTGATCATCAGAAGAAGTCCTCCCACTGAACAAGTGTTTCGGCCATGTATACTCCTTTACACTCTAAGGGGGGTGGGCCCAATTGGGTCATGACTCCCAAGTGTCTCAGCCTTCTGTTGTTTTGTATCGAAAAGGAACCCATTTCACTTTGGCAGCAACTTTACAATCCACAACTCTGCCAGCCGTGGAGGCAATTGTGAAAGTAACAAAGAGGAGAAAAATTATTCCGTTCATTGCGTTGCACACCACGACTAGGGACAGACACTGACACACCTGTGCGAAGCCGATGAGGCTAGCCACTGCACGCTAGCAACTGAAATTCTGTGCCCAACATGTCTAATAATATACGCCGCGTGTTGCCCGTCAGTCACAGCCTTTTTACCAGTACACCAAAAAACTCTACATATTGTAACATGTACTTCAACCACCTTCCTCAGATACCTCATTTCTGAGGTTTGGATCTGGCTTTTGTGGGTTGTAGTCATTGCCCATGACTCGCATCCATATGTCAAGACTGGGACATAGGTGGAGCGGTATACAGCCATCTTCGTTTTCTTATCAACCTCTCTCTTGCTGAGGAATCCTTGATTTATGGCCTGAAAAAGTCTCCCAGCTGCTGCTTTTCGAGTGGCCAACTCTTCTTTGATGCCTCTCTTTCGGTCTATAATAGCTCTGAGATATTTAAAGGGGTCGACCTGCTCCAGGACATGTTCTCCCAGCTTAATCTGATGTCTTCTTTCTTCTCGCGATGTCACCGTGGATTTTGTTTTAGAGCTGCTTATGATCATCCCTCTCTTCTCCAGCTCTTCCTTCCAGACTTGCAGGTTGGATTGGAGATGTGCCTCTGATTTAGCAATCAGGGCAACATCATCAGCAAATGCCAGCTTTTAAATACAGACCTGTCTCATCTTACAGTATCCCACTGAATACTTTCTTGTTCTCTCCTTACATGCCTTGATAACATCGTCCATGAGGAGTATGAAAAGATAAGGTGACAGGATATCACCTTGTCTTACACCAGTGGTGGTCCTGAACTCTTCTGGCTTATGGTTTGCTGTCCTCACATAATTTCTGCAAGACTTGTAGAAGTTCTGTATAGCATGAATCAGAGGTGCTGGAATGTTCTTCCTTGCCACACAGTCCCAAAGTTTGCTCCAGGGGACCCTGTTAGCAGAGACAGGAGGAACTTACACTATATATGCTCTTCAAGAGACTGTTTTAAATCCAAATAGTAGATATAGTTGTAAGGGCTTTAAGATACTTAGGCAGGATAGGAGAGAAGGTAGAGGAGTGGGTGTCGCAGTCTTAGTTAACAAAACATTTAAAATTATAGAATGGGAAGTATTTAATAAAACCAACATAGAAGGTATCCAGGTCACTATAGCAGCTGAAAAAAACAATCTAACAATCTTAAATGTATACGCCAAAAAGGCACAATTAAAGATGAAGAAATATTAGCCATAAGCACCAGATTAGGCCCCAAAACAGTCATAGTAAGTGATTTTAATTCCCATTATTATGCATGAGCTAAGATAGTTTGGCCATGTCTGCAGAATGGGAGAAGATCGGCTACCAAGACAAGCATGGGAAACAAAGAGCCAGGGATCCAGACCCCCAGGACGACCCAGAGTCCGCTGGGAGAACAACATTAGACAATCTTTGAAGGACCGAGGACTAGAATGGAACCAGGCCAGGAGGAAGGCAGCCGATAGGATAGTCTGGCGCTCTCTCTTCCAAACCTCTACACCTCACGGTACAAGGGGAACGAGTAAGTAAGTATTATGCTTGGGGTGGACAACATGCAGGAAAGCGCCTGCTTGACTTTATAGAAAACAATGACCTGCTAATACTAAATGATGGAACTGCAACTAGAATTAATCCACAAGCTAACAGGGCAGACTCAGCAATAGGCATAAGTATAGCAACTAACTAGCGAATGTAAATTGGGAAGTGTTACAAGACACAAACTCAAATCATCTGCCCATTGTAATAACCATGCATGAAAACGTCATTCAAAACCCAGAACCAAAGAAACCGACTTTCAACTATAAAAAAGCAAACTGGGAAGCCTTCCAATCAGAGCTGGAGGTGATAGAATATAAAGACATGGAATCGGATGATACTGACTTGTGGGCAGAAACACTGACCAATGAAATTCTTAAAATGGCAATAAAAATTGTATTAAAATATATACCAAATAAAAATATCCCACAGCACCTAACACCAATAAATAACATTGAGAGAAGAAAAAGATCCTTACAAAAATATAGAAATAACAGAACAGAAGAAAACTATGATGAGTATAAACATATTAGGAATTAATCTAACAGAATAATATTTAAAGCCAAAGAAACTAACTGGAAGGAGTTTTGTCACTGTCAGTCACTTAAATCTAGCACTCAAATTAAAGAAGTATGGAAAACTTAAGGCAATCAAAGGAAACAATAAGAAAACATTAATGCAACAATCAAACTACCAAAGAGAGCAAAAACAGATAAAGATAATGCCCTTGTTGAGTATTCTATAAAGTCAGTGCAAAAAGAAGTCTTGGACAGGAAGAAAATTGGAGAAGAGAAAGACTTAGGATACAGTTTTCAAAGGAACTACCAGACCAGATAGATGAAACAAACTATTTAGATGCTGATACAACAGAGGAAGAAGTAACTAGTGCAATAAAATAGAAATCTAATACTGCTTCAGGGCATGATATTTATGAAATCCTTTAGAAAGTACCCCAAAAAGCTATAAACATAATAACTTCCCTTTATAACAAAATCTGGAGCTTAGGAAAGATACCACAAGCATGGAAAGTAGCTATGATAGTACCCATCATAAAACCCAATAAGGAAGCCCATGATGTAAGTTCATATAGGCCTATCTCCTTAACATCACAACTAGGTAAAATACTGGAAACTGTTTTTAACAAAAGAGTTAAATTCTACCTGGGAAAAAATCAGTTATTAAGCCCAAACCAGTCAGGGTTTAGGGCAGACAGAAGTACAGTAGACCAGCTTGTAAGATTAGAACATGATGTAAAGCTAGGGTTCAAGAGTAAAGAGAAAACAGTGTCAGTCTTTTTGGATGTCGCTAGAGCATATGATGAATGCTGGAGATGTATGGAGCTCTTTACAAAAATGAAAAAGATTGGCATTACTGGTAAAACCCATAGGTATCTAGAAAACATTTTACAGGACAGGTATTTTGCTGTACAGGTGAACAATGATAAGTCAGAAATATATGAACAACAGAATGGGATTCCTCAGGGATCAGTGATTTCACCTTCAATTTTCACTATAGCTGTAAATGATTTAGCAGATGAATTTAACGACATTAAGAATGCAGTATCACAATTTGCAGATGACTGTGCCATTTGGCGACCTGGAAAAAACTTGGACAATGTTTACCAAAAACATATAGACAAAGTTTCAGAGTGGATGAAAAGTTGGGGCTTCCAAATTAATGTAAACAAAACAGAAGGTATGATATTCAGCAAACGAAATTTAAACAAAAAAAAATCAATATAACCATTAAAAGACAGATAATATATACCTCCTCAACAACAAGATTTCTGGGCATAACTTTAGATAAAAAACTAAATTGGAATAAACATATAGACAATGATGTAGAAAGCTGTAGGGGATGTTGTTGTTTAGGCTAAAGAAGGCGTTTCTTGCCTTATTCATTCTGATGTTGATGTCTTTGCCTGCCCCGCCGTCTGGTGTTACTATGCTTCCTAGGTATGTGAAGGTATCTGTCTGTACCAATTGCTTATTCCTTACTGATATGGGCTCAGGGTTGCTCACATTGAGCGTCATGACCTCAGACTTCTTTAAATTGATGTTCAAGCCCACCTGCTGGCTAAACATATTAAGTCTATCCGTTTTTTCCTGGATGTGTTGATGTGAATGTGCTAGCAGTGCAATGTCATCTGCATATTCCAGATCTTCCAATGTAGAAAATGTAGTCCATCTTATTCCTCTTGGACTGCCCTCTGTTGTCTGGCGCATCACCCAGTCTATGACTGTTAAAAATAGAGTAGTTGATAAGGGGCATCCCTGTCGTACTCCTGTCTTCACCTCAAAGGTTAGGTTGCTCTGCCCAACACTGCACGTAAAGTTTGCATAGAGGCTTTTTATGATTGACACTATGCAGCTTGGAATTCCATAAGCCCTCAGTATTTTCCATAAACTGTCCCTATGTATGCTGTCAAAAGCCTTTTCAAAAATCAACGAAATTAATGTAAAGCTGTCTTTGCCATTCTGAGCACTGCTCTATAATGTTCCTGAGAGTGAATATATGATCTACACATCTTCTGTTCTTTCTAAATCCTGCTTGTTCTTTCCTCAGTTTGTGGTCTACTGCTGTTGGTGTTGTCAACTCGGTTTCAGTCTTGTCCGCTTATACAGTGGTCTACCAATATTGTTCGGCTGCTAGACTCCAGGTGTCTGTCTTAGAATAGCTCTGCTCATTTAAGTTATATGGCCGGGCTTGCCGTTCATTTTATTACCCTTTGATTGCTGTGATGATTCTTCTTTTACGATGGAAAGTCATGTATTCACAATCTAAGATCGTTTTACAGCATCTAGGAACTTTCATAATTTGTGTCTTTGGTGGTTCCTTGTTTACAAGAGTTTCCCTGATAAGTGCGCTGCCATCTTCGTTTCATATGTCCCTCTCGCGTTGTGTATGGACGGATTAATTGCATATATCTACCTTATCTAATCGTAATAAGTGTTTAGACCTCGTTTTAACCGCTGATGAATTTAGTTATTTTGTATACTGTGCATCTTGTTAATTTACTCACCAGGTGCTTGCACTCCTCTGTCCTGTCTTGCGCAAGTTGGTGGTGATGTGAGATGTTAGATGTTTCTATATATTTATGGGGACTTAGTGTTACTGTACTGAGATCAGATGATGAAAAATTTCTGATATATATTTCTAATATAGGTGTTTGATGTATACTTAACTATATAACCTTTCTCGCGACACATATAGATATACTCCAGTCAGAATTTTCTGGGGAATAGTGTGAATTGACATAGTTCAATATGTCTAGGGTTTGTGTATGTATGAAGTGTAAGTCCATAACAAAAACTGTAAAGAATATAAGATACCAATTTAATTTTTGGTCAAACTATCACTTAGACATACATGTGGACACTCCACATACACTAAAACAGACTCTATATAGGTTATCCTTCAATGGAGTCACTCTGACTTTAAATTTTAAAAGATACTATAATGTTATTCATTGCTGTCTCATTGAATGAATATGTGTCCTGATTCAAATACCAAAGGGTACACTCAGGTATATCACCAATCATATTTTACAATCTACCAAGTTATAAGTTTAGATTTTATCAAATATGAACATATTGTTGTCGCAACACAAATAATTTTATTATATATAAGGTAATCCTTATTGTGTGTCAGTTCTTATAGTAAGTAATATGAGGTTAATAAGAGTTTCATTGTTTTGTTCAAAGGTCATGTTGGTAATTTGTCAATCCATCGGACTTACAATGTTTGTATTTTTATTGGAAATAAGTATTGGAGTTGTTCCTCAAGTTATCTTGATATTTATTAAATTCAATTTAACTTCCCTCAACTCTTAATGTTTTTTTTTTACGCAATCGTCATTTTTAAGATGGGTGGTACACTATTGTTGAGGCCTCGATATGGGTCAAACATCTGTAGTTATCACTTGCGTAATTGATGGCTGACCATGGTAGATGAGGCATGGAAGAGACTCCACTCTGCTCGATTTCTAACCTGGGCTCTGGAGGACGCACCTCTCACCTGACTAGCTGTAAATGGTCAAGGAGTATGCTGTCTGACTTTGGACTTTCAAGCCAAAGGCTACACCAATTTCCCTGAGCCAGGTGTACATGATCATAAAGTTCCAATAGGATCCTTAATGGATCCCTAGGGACATGAAAAATCAAGAAGGATGTACCTTCTACTTAAAAATCAATAAAGTGTTACTCATAGTTCTAACTCACATGAGCAACCTAATACATCTAAACTCATAAACTCGATGTTCCAGTTGACGTATTGGAACAAAACTGTCGCCTTCCAATTGAAATTTTATACTTCCACTATATAATTTATTCCAGTATTAACACGCAAGCTAAATGGTCTAACTAGCGTCCTTCATGCAAAATTACCATCGCCATTATTTCCTTTCTGATGATATTCATTTCCTTGGTGTAAAAGTGTACTCGTTTGGCCATTAAATGCCGATTTTACATTTCCGCCGACACATCTTACTGTTCAGGATGGGATTTTAAGGCTTTACACATAATGTTTGTCTGTACTTGAAAAACACATAACACCATATCATATAACAGGAGAAACTAAATTCAACAATATTACACATTAATTCTTTCATTAAATAGATAACTGATATCTGTTTTCCATAGAAACTTAACACCACATATTCAAATGAGAATAAAATTGACAAACACAAGTATACGTCTGCAACTAGCATTGTAAATTATCGGCAACCAAATACTGGCACAAAATTCCCATTATGCCATTATGTTCACAGGCTTCATTTTTTTAGCCAAAAAATTCATGAGCTTGCTTCAACGCAACTGTTGATTATCAAGCATTATATTGAACTAGTGATCTCTTCGAAACAACGCCTCTAAGTGATTATATCAGCGCATGTCTGGGCCAATGGAAGCCAAGCTTATCGACAATGTGTTTGAAAAAATTTTTACTTCCTGATTTCTCCCTAACAAACCCAAGGATAAGCACATTCTATAGTCACCGACTAATCATGTTTAGCTTAATCATCATTAAAGCCTATCCCCCCCCCCCACACAACAAAAAAAAAAACCCAAAAAACACAAATTCGTTTCAAATGGTATAAATGTGGCCAATTTTCCCGTACCAGATGGTGTGTTTATAAAAATCTATCCTACTGAGCGATTCTGCATTTTTGGGTGTAGTATGATCAGCACCATCATTTGTTATTTTGGTATAACTTGTTAAATTCCCTAGGATCTATTTGTCGTATTCGTGTTTATACTTATCTTTGTCTCTCAGCAAAGACAATAAGGATAACACCATATCTTACCAAATTTATAAAAGAGTACCGTGGATGCTCGTTCAAAGATATATGCCTATTTTATCATTCGTCCTCCTGTTTCTGAAGATGTTGCATGTCTCTGGGTATTGTTAAATGTCTTTTCAAACATTAAACCCATCTTATTGTTATCTTTTCTATATACTACGCGTTTTTTCAGGTAAATTTAAAAACTTTAACTACTAGGGGGAATGGTTAGGGTTTTCTAATCATATGTCTTCCGTCCTGAAAAAGTTATGTGCATGTTCGGCATACACATTAACAAAGACAAGTGATTGTTAAGTTATGTGACTAACCATTAGAGCGAACCGCGTAGTTGCTCTGAGATTACCTGATTTTTAACAAGACCTCCAGCATCTCCCTTTCTAATTTGAGGTACCAATCCTTGTTCACTTCGGCCCTTCTCTGTAACGTAGTTATAATTATTGTTAGGTCTTAATATTTGGTTACATTAAGCAGTGTGTGCTCTCAATGTTATTTCTTAGAATATGCTATAACCAGTTTTAATGTCAGTGTGTGGAAACGACTGTGTATTTATGCAGTGGCACTTATCCGTTTAACGTCCAGGAGAAATATAGTTAACAATTTGCCAGAATCGAAGTCATAAAAACCATTGGGCGGCGATATTCGCAGCTACATTCTTTGTCGGGGACAGCACTGTTATTTTACATTGCTCTTTTCTTTATTCAGAATTTATTTGTTAGGTCTTTAATATATCACCTTTTTAATTTATATATGTGGACTATTGAATATTTCTCGAAGCAAGATTACGTCTAGGAAATTCCTTTTGTTGGTCGGGTTTGGCATTCAACTTACACATTGTCAAGCCTGTCTGTGTACGGTTCTCGCTATGATAGTTTGCTTTAACCTTGGGGGCACTTCTGTTCTGTTTTCTTTTCTTTTCACATTTACGTTCTCAAGCGTTTTGGTGTATAAAGTTTTACTGGTGTTAATCAAGTCTTGCTTCTTCCATTTTCCTGGCAACCCTCAAGCTATGATTTGCTGCTTTCCTTTGTATATTGTTGGGAATGGTGTTGAAATTCTGGCTACACACTATATCATCTGTACAATGTCTCCTTTTCCTGACTTTGGCAAAATTGATATCGTTTCTTTATGTTCGGCGCAAAGCTTTTCTGGTATGGGAGTCCTTCAAATTTGTCTGATGTCAAACCTTTTTCACTGTGTAGTTTAAGTTGGTGCACCCCTTCTTAGTTTCACTTTCAGGTTTTGCCTACTACTAAAATTGTGATACACTTCCCACATCTGCACCTATTCTTACCTCAACAGCTTTGTAAATGAAGTCTCCATCTCACCGTTAAATTCCTTATTGATCGTTGGTCATTATCTGGTTGTCTGTCCCGCACCACGCATTTGGATTGATTCCCATCGATTATTTGTGAAATATTATGTTTTGTGGGTACAGAGTGTTCATCTCCAATGACCAGGTATATTAATCGCTACACAGGAAACTTTTAGGTTTTCCCTCCTTTTTCGTTCGCTGTTCCGCTGCCGCATTTCAACCCATTACTTCTTTTTATTATTTCGTATTGTGTGTACCAACTTTTTCGACATTGATGGTCTCTACACCCTACTTACTATAAACAAAGTATCTTATCTAGGTGTGTCTTCCCCATTTGTCTTTCTGCAGTTGGTGATAGAATTCATAACTTGACCTCATCATATGCTTTCTCATTTCGTGGGTCGTAGCATTGTATTTTGTAGTTAGTTGGTGTATTCTCCACCTCTCAATCTTAATTCTATAGTCTGTTGTTGATTGGGTTTCCATTCCAGTAATGTCCTTTCTATTCTTTCTTGATAGTATAATGGGCTACGCCTTCATTGTCTTTGTCCATCCTCTCATTCCAGGAGTATAAGTTACTGTTTTCTGTGCTTGTTTTTAACTTTTCTGCCACATGTCATCGCTCTCGCATGTATCCATAGAATGTGTTAAAAACCTATAGTTTCTATTTCTGATGTTGACAATCGTCTTAGCTTTTTAACTGTCTCTTTCATTGTCCTTGTCATTCCAATAAAAACTATTTCTTGTTTCCTGTTTTTGCAGGTAAGGACTGCGCAGTTTATGTCTGTGGCTTACCTTTTGGCTACTTCAACACCAATGACAGTCTAACGTAAGCCACAGCCATCTCACCAGAATGGTCCATCCCACAGCACCCTAAGATTTGTTCCATTTATGATTGTTTCCGTAACTTCATTGTTCTTTTTTACAATGACTAGCGTGGTGTCTAGCACCTGTGACTAATAATTAAAAACCCCCAACCTGGAGGGCATCTGGAAGGGTATCCAGCTTGTGTAAAAATGACACACACTCTCCACAATACAGACCTCACCGTACATGCCTTGGTGTAGACTACCTGGAGTAAAACTACCTCATTGGCACATTTGACTCTGGGGTTTTGTCGGGTACTAATGCTGCCTCTACACGCTAACAAGGTATAGGTACCATTGAGTGGCAGTAGTAACAATATAAACTAGTAGAATCCGTAATGGAGATGGTACCGCAGGGTGCCAGCAAAATATAATTATATTGCTTATGTTTATACAAGTATTTACATCAGGGCGAGACTAAACTGGATTATGACACTAGCATAGTTATTTGGACTAAGCTGCAAGGCTTACTTACAAAGCAAAACTTAGGGGTCTTGAAAATAGAAAAAATGCAGCCATTGAGCAACCATTATAGAATGAATTTATTCAACACACTGTAGAAGCATAGAAAAGTCAGCTTCCTTTGCGCTTACAGCACCTTTGAGGTCTAAGATCCGGAAAAGAATTAAGATTAAATCTATTGCGAGGATAACGTAGCCACTAGAAGAGACCCACCCAGCAACTTAAAAGCACATTTGTCAAAAAAAACCAATCCAAGTGTAAATAGGGCACGTCCACCATTAAAATGAACGTTAGATATTCACCATTTAGGGTGGGAGAACTATATAATTATCTAACACGCAGTTCAAAGATATCTCTGAAAAAACACTAATTTATAATCAATAAAGTATAATTAAATCAGAGAAGAAAAATATCCACCCTTCTTGGGAAACTATAAATACACACATATATAGACTATTCACTTACTGAAATGATCAAACTAAAAACATAATTATGCATAGTAGAAAAGTTCATAAATCAACGTAACAAAACAAGTCATGACGTTACACAATGATCAGGTTCCAACAGTAGATAGTGGGAACTAGGGTGCCAGGGAGGAGTAGTAATACCGCAGTGGAGAATTAAAAAGAGCTACAGTGTAACTGAAGTGGCTTTGATTTTTACCGCAGAGATGGTAGCAATTCTAAAAAAGTTTAGAAATAATCGAAGATAACCCACCAGAAGCTGTTACAATATTTACAGACTCTCTATCATCACTACAAGCACTAGAACACCCAGGTAAATGTAGCCGGCCAGATAAAGGATGAAATTTTAGCAATTAATACATCACTACTGAACAGAGGATGTAGTGTGAGGCTAGTGTGAGTTCCAGCACACATAGGTATAGCTAGAACGAGTTGGCAGACCAGAACGCCACGAATGGAAGAATAAGTAAAAACAATATAAGAGCTGGACTGGGAAGGTCGGAGATCAAGAGCCAAGTGAAGCTAACTATAAACGAGGAATGGAAGACAACATGGAAGGTCAGAGAAGAATTAAAGGTACCATTGAACAAAAAAAACTGTGTCGTCTCGGCGCAGCATACTTTATGATAGAGGAACCATACTGCCAAGAATGTCAGGAAGAAAATGACATAGACCACTACCTGATCCACTGTAAAAAGTACGAACAACAAAGGCTTGAATTAAAAACTTACTATAGAAATCACAATATAGACTTGACAGGTGATAAGGTTTTAAGTATAGATGCCCAATCAATACTTAAAAGATATATACATAAAACAAAGGAAAACATATAAGGTTAGTACTTCAGAAAAGACATTCAACCAAATAGAAATTAGGCTAAGCAACAAGAACTAACAAATCATAAAAAACAAGAAAACAACAGAAAAAAAAAACTTACTAAATACTCATATGACAAGAAAAGACAACGAGGTTTGTTTTTAAAAAAAAAACAACTCAAAAAGAACAAATACTAAAAACAACTCAAAAAGAACAAATATTATTAATATTAATAAAAATTTTAATCAAGTGTAAAGGACAATAGTTATCTATGAACAGTACAAAAGAGAAAATAAAATGAACAAATACTAATATAAATTAAAATCAGCAACTGCACAAGACAAGAGTTATTTAATTTGAAATACACAAATCAACGAATTCTCCCATAAGGGGACGTCACTCTTTACTCCAAAACTACCAAGTAGTAACCTTGTAGTCGGACTGGTTCTTTTCTTCTGTCTTTGTCATCTTTAGCTCAAGAGTGGAGTCAGGACTACCCATGTAGAGAGTAGTGATATTTTGTTTTGAAATCCGTAACTCTGCCTTGAGACAACCATACTGCCAGCTCGGCTGTTTATATTTGTAGGCGGAAGGGGAAAGATACTCACCTTATTTTGAAATCTTTCCTTCATTGTCTAATAAAGACGCCATTTATATCCCAAAAGGAACTGTACAAAGATGAATAAATGTGAAGAGAATACACGAATAAAACAGGAACCAGATTATGAGGTATGTCGCTTACATAATTAAAAATAAACTTTAAACAAACCACTGTTTTGCTTTTTTTCAAATTAAAAAAACGACACGGCACTAACCTTAACACAAACCCAAGATGATATGAAGAATAGTAGGCTGCGTTTTGTTTCAGTAAGCCATTGAAATAGAATTCATAGATGCAGTAAAATAGGGTTAGGGTTTTTCACTTAACAACCTGTGTGACTTATTTAGATAGTGTTGAAGAAGACGTCCCACTACTACCCATTTTATCCCATAGGCCTTCCCTGTTTCATGCTTTTTTTGAAAAAAAAAATATTAAGTCCAACTAACTTTAAAGCAGTAGCCCCCCCACACACACACTTAAAGCTGCATTGGCAACGTGGTGGCAGATTTATACTATTCTAGTTTTTTTACCTGAGGTAGGCCTATGTGTATTGTCGTTGTAATTTCCAGACCAAGTGATTCGAGAGCATATAACTTAAATTGCTCGTGT
This sequence comes from Oreohelix idahoensis, assembly GCA_024509875.1. Classification (NCBI taxonomy): domain Eukaryota; kingdom Metazoa; phylum Mollusca; class Gastropoda; order Stylommatophora; family Oreohelicidae; genus Oreohelix; species Oreohelix idahoensis. The sequence goes on from JAMPIV010019340.1 coordinate 241,587, forward strand.
CCATTCTAAACCTGTGCGAGGAGATTGTAGATTACCAAATTATTGGGTTTGTGGAACAAAGCTAGTTGTGAGTGAAAAGCAGGGAATCCACACCAACCGCCTAAATTGGAAAAGTTGTGTGAAGAAGTGCCCGCATCACCAAAAAGTGACGAAAATCTCATCTGCTGGACTCGCCTAAAAGTTAAGTTCTGATTAACAGGCACCAGCAAAATGGACAATAGTCTTAAAAACATTCCTCTACCCAGGCTTGATGACAAAAGTTTTCATCTAAAATCTCACCAATCTTTCCAGATTTATTTTAACCTGTTAAAGACTAATTCACTATTAAATTTGTTACATGTTATTTTAAAACTAAACAGTAATAGTTGATTCAGTTATTACATGTATGAAAGCAATCGTGTGAGCTAAATTCTTTAATATATACATATATAACTAAACATATATTTGCAATTATAGAGCAAATACCTATACAGGGAATTTTGCTGGCTTTAAACCAGCTGGGGGCTTGAACAGGCTAAAAACCATTGCTTAATTCTTCACAAAAGGCGACAGATAAGATTTAAGTTAACAATTGTTCAGCCCAATACAACATTGTTCTTGACTTCTGAAAATATCTTGTGAATGCTCCCTTAATGTAGAAGCGTTTTCTCCCTTCTATCTACATCTCTGCCAAGAGTAATCTTTTGCAAAGGTAGACACCTTTGATGACCCATTTAGATACTCTTGAGTTTTGGCCACTGTTGGACCACTACTGCAAAGCAGTGGAGGAAATCCGTGACACTGTCTTTAGATGAAATGGGTAGAAAGGCAGGTGGGCACATAAAAAGAGTGAAAAATATCATGTCAAGACCTTTGGCCTTTGCGACAGTAATACTGGCTACGTTATCAAAATTGTTGATTTACTTTAGTGCCAGTACATCTTACAGTCCTGAGCTAGATGTAAAGAACCAGCAAGCCATCAAAGTATTTGATACACTGCTAAAACCATGTGGAAAAGGTCATCATATTTGTGCAGATCGTTACTACACAAGTTTTGCATTGCTGAAGTATCTTGCAGACAACAATCAGTATTTTACTGGAACTGTCAATATAAATCATAAAAATTGTCCAACGGCACTGAAGACTGCACATCTTATGCATCTCCAGATGAAATGGTTTCTGGAACTAGAAAGTAAATTTCTTTGCATAATGCTTGGAGATAAAAAGGCAAGAAACCGTGCATTCTAGTGTCAAGTTCTGCAGCTGTGGAAACCAAAAAAAAAAATCACAAATCGTTTTGGTGAAAGAAAGCACAAACCTGTTATGATTGATGACTACAAACAACGAATGAATGGATGTGAGAAGGCTGACTAGTGTGTAAAAACATATGGAACATTCAACAGAAGAACCAGAATGTGGTGTAAAAAATTTTTTTGGATCTTTGAAATTTCCCATCTAGTTTAAAGGACACAGTGTGCAACTTTTCCTTACTTTCCCAAAAATGAATTATGTAAAGTTGGTAGAAATTTGTAACAAATGGATGGGGAACTTTAGGAAATTATAAAGTGTTATATTATAAGTAATAATTGCCAGATCTTACCTGCTGCAGTATGTTTACAGTTTTGGTTGCTGAGTATTCTTATGTCTTTTCTATTAGTACCTATTTCTTCAAGACTTTAAATTATTTTTGATGGCCCCTGCTGGAATACCAGTGAAATCTGACTAAACAGCTTGATTATCTAAATTCTAGGCTCTTCTGTCCCATAACGAAAATCAATTGCAAGATAAAATGAAAATGCTTGATGTGAGGTTACAACAAATGAGTCTGAAAATACACAGGAAAAAGACAAAGATTATGAGCATAAATGCAAGAAATGATAACAAGGTTGAATTTGAAGAAACATTACTAAAAGATGTAAAATTGTACACATATCTTGGTAGCAGGGACAGACAGTGATATTAAACTGAGAATACAAAAAGCAAGAGGAGCTTTTATTGCCATCGGAAACATGAAATCTAGAGAAATCAAGTCCAACACAAAAATTAGAATCTTCAACTCAAAAATGTCAAGTCAGTTCTATTGTATGGCTCTGAGACATGGAGAACAACAAAAACAACAAGAAATTTACAGACATTCAATAAATGGGTGCTTGCATAGAATAGAAGGATTAAAATGGTATGACAAAGTCACGAATGTGGAACTGACAAGAACCAGACAGGTGCCAGTGGAACAAGATATGTAAAATAGATGCTGGCGATGGATAGGACACACATTGAGGAAAACTTTATAGTATTACAAGGCAGTCATGCAAATGTGTAGGTTTTTTTCTAACAATGGGTCCGTAACCTTTAAAGGACAATCAAAGCATATGTGCAACAAGAAATTAGATAGCAAGAATATTTGATGGGATAAATACATCAGCTTGCTAGAAAGTGGGATATTTTCTCTAATATAATGTTTGCAATTATCACCACTTACATCTCTACATTATGTTCTAACCTACTAGAGTTTTTTTTGTTACTTTTAGGATTTCAAATTTTGTTGTTTATTTATTTGAATTATAATTTGTTTTCCCAGCCTCCAAGAAATAATCAAACACAGTTCCCATTTATGGATGAAAAAATTAAACTGGAGCGGTATTGTAAAGTAAGTTTTTTTTTGCTTCCCTCGTTACAACTGACATACTACTTCTACCTAATGTTGACTCCTACCTCTACTAGCAACTAACTTAAAACTACATTTTAGGTTTTACTAAATTGCTTTTGAAAATTGTAAAAGATGCAGAAATGAAAATTTAAAACCAAAGTTAATGTTTCAGAATGGTTAAAATAATTGCTTAATGCTTTACCTCATATTCTGACATAAATGTCCATTTTGAACAATATTTGGATAAGGAGAATTTAGGATAAGTTGAAGTGTTTTATACGATCCCGGCGACTTCTTCTTATCCAGACTATATTGTATAATGTGTACAATTATCACCACTTACATCTATACATCATCTTCTTCCCATCTAGAGTTGATTGTTTTGTTTTTTTAGGATTTCAAACTTTGTTGTAAATTTATATGAAACATAATTTTTCTTTCCAGCCTCCAAGACATAGTCAAACACAGTTCCCATTTATGAATGAAAAAATTAAACGGGAGCGGGATTGTGAAGTGTGTGTTTTTTTTTTTGTTTTTTTTTGGGGACTCTTGTTACTACTGACATTGTATATTTTCCTTCCATTGACCTCTACCGCTAAATGTGAAATAGATTAAATATTTATAGTTATTCTCAGAAACATCATGTCAATTTTTTCACAATATAACTCTTATGTTCTGATGTCCCTTTCTGGTGTTTTTGTTTTCCTACCAGGTTGAAACAAATAATGAAAATGGCATCCCTGGTCAGGATGTCATTGTGAAACAGGAACAAAATAATGAGGTTAAAATTTAATTTCATATTTTGTACAATACATTTTATTGAGCTTAATTAAAATAGATAATATTTGTAAGTTGTCTGTTACATGTACAGCTTTGGTCTCTCTTTGATGTGTACATTAGTTTTACTGCTGTAAAGCAGTGTAAGATATTCTACTATGGTCCATCACTTTTTCTTCTCAGACTTCAAGTCATGTTGAGACTACAGCTGCAGTCAGTGATGAAAAAATTAAACTGGAACCAGGTTATGAAGTGAGTTGTTTATTTGTTAATTATCTAAGTAAACTATCAGTGTGCCTTAGCATTCTCATTTATTGAACAGATCTACACATGCAATATTGCAGCTAACACCTACTAATTCTGAACTGTCATTACAAAAAGCAAGACATTAGAATGTGCAGGATGTCTTCAAGACAATAATTATATAGCATATCTTGTTAAAATGTAAGAGGTATGAACAAATGAGAATACCAATATTAGATTATTTGCAGGCATCAAATTTACCCGTAAATATAGAAGTGTTAAGAATAGACACACCTCTGGAACTGCATAATATAATCAAACAATATTTAACATGAACAAAGGTTAATATATAGTAATTGGGAATGTGAAGGTCTGATGCAGTTCATACAATGCATATGACTTTTAACGGGTGAAAGTCAATTAAATATCTGTTATAGTTAGTTATATAACTGGAACCGCCAGGCCTTTACACCAGTCCCCTTTAATATTATTCTTGTTTGGAGTTTCTGTTTGATGTTGTTAAGTTTTATCTTGTTTTTGATTGTTTGGGTTGTTCTTTTTTTTATTCTTTTTTTTTTTATTAAACATACAAGCATAATTGGTCATTGTGATTTACCCTATTTACAATGATTTGACATGTGTGATGCCACTTTCCCAATTCGGCATATGTTTATATTAATTGGAATTGAAAACAATATAAATCCTAATTATTACCCATAAGAGGTTGAATGGGATATTTTTCATAATTAACTGATTCCGTACGCAAGATCTTTTAAAAGACGCAATGGCCGACCGCTGGGACCGCAAGATCTTTTAAAAGATGCTGATTTATTTCGTTGTTTCTTTCTATTCTGATATTTTATACTGCCCGGAATTTATCTCGAACGGAAGTAAACACAAAACTCGGCACATTTCAACAAGCTGCAACGTCTTTTATTTGCGTTTGAAGGGATTTTATTCACATTTATCTATATCTTTAATCGTGTTTTGTCGTATTGCCATAATGGCAGAAAAACACACGGGATATGTTACTAATATTTGAACAGTGAACAAACTGTGTGATCAACCATAACTTTCTTACTTTTTCTGTGTTTCTAAATGGATTACCTGCACAAAGAGAGCAGTGAAACTGTATTGTGATAATTTATGTTACAAGCCTTACGTAAGTCGAAAATTTTTGTTCAAAATTTCAAGTTATCTTTTTTCCGTGTACATGTTATCTGTTATAACATAAACGTAACATAAAATTAGCTAGAAAGGCATATGGATTTATATTGTTCATCCAATGTACTTTAATTTGATATATAATATGTTATACTTAACTCATGATTAGACACACGTCAGTAAACGTAAATTATGTATGTGTAAATTTTTGGGGCTTAAAAATAATTCCGTCCAGAGCTGAAAATAATTACGTACGGAAAGAGTTAATATAAATTTTTTTAAAATCACATTAATATAATGGTTAGTCAAACACATTGATCAATACATACATCTTACCCAACATAGTGTCTGTTGTTATGCACAAAAACATTTGAATTCAATAAACCTGAAATTTGCACTAAGCACATACTCTCAATGAATGTTTTTATATTTATGGAAATAAAAAAAATGTTCCAATTTTGCCTGCAGTGAATGTATTTTCATTAATGGAAGTGCAAGTTTATTCCTACTTACCAGTACATTCTTACTTGCATGACTGCATTAAAATGAATATAGAATTAACAAAGAAAAAGTTTACTAGGAAACCAACTCAAGTTTTTTGTTTGGAACGTAAACATTCTCACCACCAATGGACATTGATATATGTGGTCTTTTTGTGTTTTTGTTAACAATTTTTCATTATTGCCCGTCTCAGTTAACATGTTGTTTCTATCATTAGGCAGTAACATGCTAAGAAAATTATAAGGGAAGATAGAAAATATGTCCTTGTTTACCCATTTCTGTGAACTCATAATTTTTAAAGTGTTCTCAAAATCTGCCTATTTCAGCATTTTTTAAAAACCTGTGTATGGTGCCATAAATGTTTGCCTATGAGGCTGCTAAGAATGAGAATTAAGGTTCATAAATAGAAGTCATATTTTATACTGCAGTTATATCACTTCTACAGTGACACATTACTTTACATAGCTGGGGTCTACCATCAGTGATAAACTCTTTCTGGACACATACATTTACAGCCACACTGGCATAGCTGAAACCACCTTTTTCCACCTCACAACGCATATTTCGGGAAATTGACAACCTATGCTAAGCAAGAAAGAATCCTCAATACCTTCCATCTAGTGTCTTCCCCATATCCTTGGTATTTCATTGAAATACAAAGTGACAGATGTCAAGGTATTGTCCTTCAGTCCAGCAATCTTGGAAGATGAAGCTGCCGGTTGCACCAACTGGCAGTGCTCTCTATGGCGCCACCTCAGATTAGGGGAAAAGAAGCTCTCACGGCAAGTAGAAGAGAGGAGACAATGTCAAATGGAACACCAGGAAAATAAGCAGCTGAGGGCTGTCACCTCAGAGGTACATTCCCATGGTCAGTTAGAACTGAAGAGCTAGTAATATAATTATCACTTCTAAGAGAGAAGGATTCATTGCATGACAAACTTTAGATTTGTGATTATCAAACCATCACAGCTCTGAGAGTCCACCTGTTTGTAACATGACAACTACCTGTGTGTCATTGAATTATTTCATTTCAAAGATGGATCACAACTTTTGCCACAATATTTCTCATAAACCCATTTTAGCTCACTAGATAATTCTCATGTTTTACTTTCCTGCCAGAATTATGATAGTCATAACAACACTGAAGACTGTGATACTCATGGTCAGATAGTTGACATCATGGATACAAAAACACCAAGAATTAAGAAAGAACAGCCTGACTTATGTAAAGATGAAGGTAATGAAATAAAAGTTGTATAGATGAAATAATGCTTTTTTATATTTTTTCTTGTAGTGTTTAAATGATTTATGGGAATCTAACTTTGCATTGTTAGTAAAACAAAATCTATAAGATCAGAACATCACTTAGGATACCATATATAAAGAACATATAGCAAATCTACTTATGAACCTTTTGACAGGTCTGGAATTTCTATTTATTATCATACATCAGTACTCGCACTAAAAATATATATTTTTGTTTCGGTCTTAATCATTAATAATAGAAATAAAAATTCATAATAATAGAAATAAAAATTCATAATAATAGAAATAAAAATTCATTCATTGTGTAATAGTTCATGTCATTACAAACTTATAATGATTTCATCAGTCTACTCCTCAGAAGTTACACTCATTAACAAACAAGCCATTTAAAGTATTTGGTCTTCTTGTAGTCAGCCTTTTAGGTGTCGGTGTATTTCAGTCTGTGTGAATCTTTTTAGTGTCCTTGTATGTTGGTATGTGTGTAAAAGTATGTATGTGTATATACATGTTTATAGTGAGTTTTCTCTTTATATGACAGAAACTGTTTGAACCTCTCATTTTCAAGAAAATTGCATAATGAGAACTGCTCACTCACTTTCAGTCTTTATATAAGATACGGATCTGCCATCAATGGTACCGATACCATGTAGCGGTATGGCAGCTTGAATAGATGGTATCCCAGTCTGTTGTGGCCCATGCAGAGTCTGAAGATTACCACTTGTTCTCATCTGTTGAGCTCTTATATGCATAATTTTGTGTGTGACCTGGATACTCTGCATTCCATTTGTTTCTGTATCTGATTCTGATAAAACTCTTTGCCTCCTCAAAAGTTATGCTTCCATCAGACTGAGGTAGCTTTCCACCTTTATTACAAATAAATTTACTGTTTACAGGCCTCAGGTTTCCCTCCCTTATTTGTAATAAATGTTTGTACAATACCAAACCTACCCACTATCCTGTTCTCACTGTTCTAGTCTACTATCATTTACTGGACACAGTATTAAGGTCCTAAGGGTCTTGTTGGATTCGGCCTATACTGCTTGATAGAAATACAACAGAAGTGATTGCGTCATTAATAGGCTGAACTGCCCATGGAGGACTTCTGGTGTCGTGTATTGTGGTTCGCACTATTGACCTGCCATTGAAACATCATTTTTTGATGATGCGTAGATGGCAGAGCGGATAGTGTGATTCGCTTGCATGGCTAGGCGGGGTTGTCGCACGGAAGGTCCAGTGTTCAAATCCTGGGTAAGCCACTCATGTCTGTTGTTTTTCTGTTGTCTGGTGTTCTACTTCTTTATTTCCTGCGAGTGCCTGATAACATACCTTTATATTTGTTTCATTATTAATTTACTGTTTACAGGCCTCAGGTTTCCCTCCCTTATTTGTAATAAATGTTTGTACAATACCAAACCTACCCACTATCCTGTTCTCACTGTTCTAGTCTACTATCATTTACTGGACACAGTATTAAGGTCCTAAGGGTCTTGTTGGATTCGGCCTATACTGCTTGATAGAAATACAACAGAAGTGATTGCGTCATTAATAGGCTGAACTGCCCATGGAGGACTTCTGGTGTCGTGTATTGTGGTTCGCACTATTGACCTGCCATTGAAACATCATTTTTTGATGATGCGTAGATGGCAGAGCGGATAGTGTGATTCGCTTGCATGGCTAGGCGGGGTTGTCGCACGGAAGGTCCAGTGTTCAAATCCTGGGTAAGCCACTCGTGTCTGTTGTTTTTCTGTTGTCTGGTGTTCTACTTCTTTATTTCCTGCGAGTGCCTGATAACATACCTTTATATTTGTTTCATATTAATTTACTGTTTACAGGCCTCAGGTTTCCCTCCCTTATTTGTAATAAATGTTTGTACAATACAAACCTACCCACTATCCTGTTCTCACTGTTCTAGTCTACTATCATTTACTGGACACAGTATTAAGGTCCTAAGGGTCTTGTTGGATTCGGCCTATACTGCTTGATAGAAATACAACAGAAGTGATTGCGTCATTAATAGGCTGAACTGCCCATGGAGGACTTCTGGTGTCGTGTATTGTGGTTCGCACTATTGACCTGCCATTGAAACATCATTTTTTGATGATGCGTAGATGGCAGAGCGGATAGTGTGATTCGCTTGCATGGCTAGGCGGGGTTGTCGCACGGAAGGTCCAGTGTTCAAATCCTGGGTAAGCCACTCGTGTCTGTTGTTTTTCTGTTGTCTGGTGTTCTACTTCTTTATTTCCTGCGAGTGCCTGATAACATACCTTTATATTTGTTTCATATTAATTTACTGTTTACAGGCCTCAGGTTTCCCTCCCTTATTTGTAATAAATGTTTGTACAATACCAAACCTACCCACTATCCTGTTCTCACTGTTCTAGTCTACTATCATTTACTGGACACAGTATTAAGGTCCTAAGGGTCTTGTTGGATTCGGCCTATACTGCTTGATAGAAATACAACAGAAGTGATTGCGTCATTAATAGGCTGAACTGCCCATGGAGGACTTCTGGTGTCGTGTATTGTGGTTCGCACTATTGACCTGCCATTGAAACATCATTTTTTGATGATGCGTAGATGGCAGAGCGGATAGTGTGATTCGCTTGCATGGCTAGGCGGGGTTGTCGCACGGAAGGTCCAGTGTTCAAATCCTGGGTAAGCCACTCGTGTCTGTTGTTTTTCTGTTGTCTGGTGTTCTACTTCTTTATTTCCTGCGAGTGCCTGATAACATACCTTTATATTTGTTTCATATTAATTTACTGTTTACAGGCCTCAGGTTTCCCTCCCTTATTTGTAATAAATGTTTGTACAATACCAAACCTACCCACTATCCTGTTCTCACTGTTCTAGTCTACTATCATTTACTGGACACAGTATTAAGGTCCTAAGGGTCTTGTTGGATTCGGCCTATACTGCTTGATAGAAATACAACAGAAGTGATTGCGTCATTAATAGGCTGAACTGCCCATGGAGGACTTCTGGTGTCGTGTATTGTGGTTCGCACTATTGACCTGCCATTGAAACATCATTTTTTGATGATGCGTAGATGGCAGAGCGGATAGTGTGATTCGCTTGCATGGCTAGGCGGGGTTGTCGCACGGAAGGTCCAGTGTTCAAATCCTGGGTAAGCCACTCGTGTCTGTTGTTTTTCTGTTGTCTGGTGTTCTACTTCTTTATTTCCTGCGAGTGCCTGATAACATACCTTTATATTTGTTTCATATTAATTTAGCTTTCCACCTTCCTTTGCCAATCTGTTAGCCTCTTCCTTGTTGGTGATGTTACAATGGGATGGAATCCATTGGATCACAACATATATATGTGTATGTATGTACTAGTGTTTCCAGTAGTAGACTTATATAATTCTATTTGGTCCTGCTCACAAATATTTTCCCGAGTCATACTGCGTGACAAGTCCAGGAAAATGGCAAATTTCAACTGCATGTTATGGCAGAGGAGTGGGCCACACTGAAGAATGAATTTGGCTGCATGCAGCCCATGGGCCACGTGTTTGACACCCCTGATGTAAACATATGTAAATAAAATTCTGTACTGATAATTAAGGTAATTCACTGTTTATTTTACTGCTGGTTATTGAAGACATAGAATGAAATGTGATGCTGCCTAATTGTCTGACAATGCTCAGTTTCAAATGTTTACTAACCCATATGACTTGCAAACATTCTACATAGCCACACACTTCAGTGCATTGAATAACTCATGCATTGGTTATTTATTTATTTCTAAATTCCATATCATTTCAGATGTACCTGACCAAGCCCAGAGCATCAACACCAATAAAAGATTGTACAAGAATGATTATACCAGTGATGTATTGTTGACAAATGACAATTATGATGAGTCTGAAACAACTAGAAGTGATGTAGCTGTGCATTCCATTATTTGTCAAGACAGATCAGCAGACATTGGTGACACCCAAAATTATTTCAAGATTACAGTTCAAAATGAAAGCGGGTCAGATGATATCAGAAAGAAATGTGATGGGGCTGACACAAGGTGTAGATTTGTAAACAACATACAGAATACAGAAATACAGAACCCTTATGAACATGATATTTGTGGTGTAACTTTTACACATTGTTCTATTCTGAAAAAACTAAATAGACAACATACTGGAGAGAAGCCTTACAAGTGTGATGTTTGTGGAGCAGGGTTTTCACGGCCTTCTCATCTGAAACAACACAAAAGAGTACATACTGGAGAGAAGCCTTACAGTTGTGATGTTTGTGGATTACAGTTTACAGTATGTAGTAATCTTAATAGACACAAAAGATTACATGCTGGAGAAAGGCCATTCAAGTGTATTGTTTGTGGTGTAGGGTTTACACAGTCTTCTAGTTTGAAAGCACACAACTTAATACATACTGGAGAAAAGCCTTACAAGTGTGATGTTTGTGGTGTAGGGTTTACATGGTCTTCTCTTCTGAAACAACACAAAAGATTACACACTGGAGAGAAGCCTTACATGTGTGATGTTTGTGGAGTAGGGTTGACACGGTCTTCTCTTCTGAAACAACATAAAAGGTTACACACTGGAGAGAAGCCTTATAAGTGTGATGTTTGTGGAGTAGGGTTTGCACAGTCCTCTGCTCTGAAAGAACACAAAAGAAAGCATACTGGAGAGAAGCCTTACAAGTGTGGTATTTGTGGATTACAGTTTACAGGATGTAGTAATCTTAATAGACACAAAAGATTACATGCTGGAGAGAGGCCATACAAGTGTATTGTTTGTGGTGTAGGGTTTACACAGTCTTCTAGTTTGAAAGCACACAACATAATGCATGCTGGAGAAAAGCCTTACAAGTGTGATGTTTGTGGTGTACAGTTTACAGGATGTAGTAATCTTAATAGACACAAAAGATTACACACTGGAGAGAGGCCATACAAGTGTATTGTTTGTGGTGTAGGGTTTACACAGTCTTCTAGTTTGAAAGCACACAACATAATACATACTGGAGAAAAGCCTTACAAGTGTGATGTTTGTGGTGTAGGGTTTGCACACTTATTTAGTCTAAAAGGACATAAAATGACACATACTGGAGAGAAGCCTCACAAATGTGTTATTTGTGGTGCAGTTTTTACAAAGTCTTCTAATCTGCAAACACACAAAAGAATTCATACAGGAGAGAAGCCTTATGTATGTGATGTTTGTGGTGTTGGGTTTACACAGTCTTCTAATCTGAGAACACACAAAAGAATTCATACAGGAGAAAAGCCTTACAAGTGCGATGTTTGTGGTGTAATGTTTACACACATGGTAAGTCTGAAAGCACATAAAAGAATACATACTGAAGACAAACGTTTTAAACACTTAAATAAAGGAAACCCGAGGCCTGTAAACTGTATATAAATATACTACTCTACAAAAGTTAAGGGCCACCATTCAGTTTAGACAAGGTTTATATAATTGATTGGCAAACTGTAAAGACAAGGGAAAATGTCATTAAAACTTAGCTCATAGAAATGTGTATACATTTCTGTGTGCACTAGGTTAATTTTTTTTAAATGTCCAAAAACTGGGTTACTTTAACCTGCACATGAAAATTGCCATTGTTGCTGCAAAAACTCGCGGTTTTTGCAACACATCCCACTAGTTCAAAAGGTGAAAAAGTGAGTTGAATTTGAATGCACGTGGAAAATGATCATCGGCAAAGAGTGTTCACCGTTAATAATAATAATAATAAATTCTTTAAGCACCAAACATGGCGCATAAGGCAGAATTCAGTGCTCTCCAGGTTGTTCGTTGTGACGCCACTTCTCTTAGCTCTTGCACATTGTTTAATCCCAACGTTCTTCCTTCTCTTATTATTGTTCTTCTAAGTGTTTCTTTTGGTCTTCCTTTTTTCCTCTTACCCTCAGGAACCCAAGTGAGCGCCTGTAGTGGTATTCTGTTATTTTGCATTCGTAGGACATGACCGATATATGACCATCGTCTTTTCCTTATATAGTCGGAGACATATTTCTGCTTAGAGTCTTCTCTTATTTGTCGATTAGTCTTGAATTCTTTCTAACTGATGGTCATGAGTTTTCTAAGACATTTGTTCTCGAATGTATTCAGCTTGTTCTCCAATGATTTTGTTATTTTCCAACTTTCACAGCCGTATGTTAACAATGAGATAACATTCGAATTAAACAGACGAAGCTTGGTATGTATATTCAGTGATCATAATTTCCAAATGTTAGATAATCTATTGAAGGTGCTAGCTGCCAAAGCAATTCTAGTATGAATTTCTCTTGTTGTGTCACCATCCTGAGTCATTTTACTGCCTAAATAATTGAAACTTTCAACTTTCTGTAGTTTTTCCCCATTCAGGATGATATCGAAGGTCTCGTTAGAAAAGTTCATAACTTTAGTTTTAGAGGCATTTATTTGGAGACCTATTTTAACCGAGAGATGACACAGATTATTTACTGCTTCTTGGGCCTGTCTGGGTGTTGGACTTAAGAATGCTAAATCATCTGCAAAATCAAGGTCTTCCAGGGACTTTCCATCTGTCCAATTTATACCTAATTGTTCGTTGTGGGTATAGTTTTTCATAACCCAATCAATAGCTATTCCAAAAAGTAGTGGTGACATAATACAGCCTTGTTTCACCCCTGTTTCTACTGTAAACAACCATTCTGTATTCCCTTTATTTGTTCTAACACAACATCTTGCATTGTCATATAGCGCTTTGATTATATTCACATATTTTGTTGGAAAACCATAGATTGTAAGTAACTTCCACAATGATGGGCGGTGTAGACTATCAAAGGCTTTTTGAAAATCGACGAAGGTGATAATAAGTGGTGATTGCATTTCAACTGATTCTTCTATAATTGTTCTTAGTGTGAATATTTGATCAATACATGATCGTTTCGGCCTGAAACCCGCTTGTTCTTCTCTGATCTTTTCGTCTACATGCAATTTAAGTCTTTCTAACATCATGCAACACAATAATTTTCCAGGTACTGATAATAGAGATATACCATGCCAGTTATTACAGTCAGATAGATCACCTTTCTTCGGTAACTTTACAATAATACTGTCTTTCCATTGTTGTGGTGGTTGTTCTTCTCTCCATACTTCATTTATAATATCTAAAATTCTCAAGAGGTTGTTGTCATTAACTGCTTTAATCATTTCGCCTGCAATTTCATCAACTCCAGCAGCTTTAAAATTTTTAAATCTTTTAACGGCTTGTTTAATCTGGTCTAGTGTGAATTCATCGCAAGTTATTGGCAAGGTGGTTGTGAGTGTTTCATTATTAAAATCAGGTGTTACTGTTGGTGGTGGTCTGTTAAGCACCTCCATGAAGTGCTCAACTCATTGTAACCGCCTGTTTTGTAACGGCCACCATAAATGTAACGTACTGTTTATGCGTGATGTGAAAGCTGGCAGAGTGAACGTGTCGTTTATCACCTGGACTGTGTAATGTTGCGGTGTCGATGTAGGTCACCAGAAATGTAACGGCCAGGAATGTAACGGCCACCAGAGTGAGGCACTGCCAGGGGTACTATGATCACTCACAGTAAACAGCGTACATGTTGTAGATCTGTGATATTGGTATTATGATGTGCTGAGTGTGGGTGTAGACGAAAACACGAATGCTTGAGGCTCTTAGTAAAGTCAATAATGCACCCATACACTCACATGCAGTAGTCAATGATGAATTGAAGACTGCTGGCACGTTTCAAACATTTATTTACGAAACTGACAGTAGCATCAACAGGACAGTCAAATCAACGAGATCAAGGACTTCACATAGATAATAAATGACTGTTAAATGTCTGGTAATCAAAGGCTTCCATCATACATCAACTAGGACATACCCAAACATCATCTGTCCTAATGTTACAATATGTAATGTAGCTTCCGTACTATTGACTCAGCGCGTCAGGTACTTAATTAGCTCTGTCGTCCGACAAACATACTCCTAAATTGCGTAGCAATAATACATAAGGCTGTTATTCAACTGGCATAGCCCACCAGATATATTTCCTCTTGCTGAAAATATTGGCCGTAATACAGGGCCTCAATATGTAGACAGCTGTATCCTTTTTTTAGCAGGCACGATCAAACCATGCTAAACATATATATACCGCCAACCTGCGGCGTCCACAATAATTTATCATCATCATGAGGCTTCTGTTCACTTGAAAACATATAGTCTCATTTGGCTAGAACTAGAAGCAAAGAAGAAATTCTGTCTCTCAAGATCTGTGAGCTTCACTCACAGATAGGTAACTTCCAATGTTCTGCAGCCAAAGGCATAGTAATAAGAATGTCATTTACCTTCATACAGAATCTTCCGGATACATGCTTAACAAACAACCACTGGGGAAAACATTGACATTTCAGTCATATCGAAACTTTCCAATCCCCATGATGATATAGAGAAAAATCACAAACGGACATCATCGTCCGACAGCCCAGATCACAATCTAGATGACGGAAGTCACAGTTCGCGCTCAGAACTCTGCGCATGCCTAGACAGCATAAAAATGAGCATCGTTCAGACAGATCAATGACAACGATTGAAAGAAAGAGAAGATAACCCTTTAAACAACCTGTCATAGAAGTTAATACCCAATTATCCAACTTTGACCAACAAAGTTTTACAATAAAAGTATTAAATAGATTTACCTATATGACTCCGTCAAAACGACAAAAGTATAAATTAGATTTACCCATTATGACTCGGTCAAAAACAACAGCAACAGACTACCGCACCCCCCGTATATAAAAAAAAAATCCATTTTTTTTTAAAATACATCAATGAGCAAGATACCACAAGCTCATGACACATGAATAATGTGCCAATGAAAGAATCAACCGGAGAGAATCAAATCATCTCACGAAATAATAGAAAATATCTTCGGGAAGATACCATCAAAGAAACTTCAGTTGCTGGCGATACTAACAAACATTACATAACTATCAAACAATTATGCAATACTATAATCATAGCAATGACCAATGACAATCTATCTGAAGAAGTCATATCAATATACTAATTACAATGTTATACCATTAATATATGTAATGGATGGACATGACCACAATAGAAGTATATGATATACAAATAAGTGCTGTGATTTCTTGAACAAAAGTAAGGTATGGCGTCATCATGGTTCTCACAAGCGCTCCGTACTTGGTACTAGTTTGCACTGAGAACAATATAAATGACATTAATTAGTAACATGCTATATTGCACTCTAGTCATTACAAAATTATTTAAATATTATATGTGGCCATTTTAAAATTTTTCCTTTTCTTATTTTTTTTGGCCTTTATTTTATGTTAACCTTAACCTTGGACATTACACCAAAGATAGCAATAGAGAAAGAAAACAATCAATTTACTAATCTAAGGTGAAACAAATGTATTAATGTATATTATGAACAGACATGAGTCTGAAAATGTATCATGAAATCTAGGACACAAGACTTAAGTGGAATCATGTGGGCATCTAGACAGTATGTCCGCCATCACATTATCCGAGCCACGGATAGCCCGCACCGTGAAATGAAAAGGTTGAAGAGCAATAGCATATTGAGTAGATCTCGAGCTCTTCAAGTCCTTGTTCTGCATAGCTGTAAGAACTTTTTGGTCAGTTTCCACAATGAAATGCGCGCCTAGAAGGAATCTTTGTAGCTTAAGAATGGCCCAGACCATAGCTAACAATTCACGGTCTAGAACCGAATAGTTCCTTTTTGCCGCATTCAATTTCCTAGAGATATACATCACAGGATGCAGAGTTCCTGAATATTCCTGCATAAGTGCCGCCCCGATCCCAGTGGAAGACGCATCACTACGAAGGACAAAAGTCTTATCAATCGATGGTAGTCGTATGATAGGAGGAGATGAGAACAAATTCTTAATCTGATCCAATGAAGATTGGCATTCTTGGGACCAGCGCACCATATTAGGAGAACCTTTTTTCAATAAAATTGAAAGAGGTGTCATAATGGAGGACAGATTCTTAATGAATCTTCCGTAGAATTGTATTAATCCCAAGAGACTACGTACTTGCTTTTTTGTTTTAGGAACGGAGATATTTAATATCTTAGAAATGTTTTGGTCCTCTGTCTTCAATAGACCATGACCAACACGATGACCTAGGAAAGAGATTTCACTAAACCCAACAAAGGCTTTAGAGGGTTTTGCAGTCAAATTATGCTCGCGTAGAGTAGACAATAACTCATTTAAACCCGAATAGTGTTCTTCCCAAGTATCGCTGAAAAGACAGATGTCGTCCAAGTATGCGATGACATCTGTACGATATGAGAGAATTCGACGCATCATGCGTACGAAAGTAGCTGGGGCGTTCATCAGCCCGAAAGGCATAAAATTCCATTGATACAAACCCCTAGGTGTTGAGAAAGCAGTGAAAGGTTTAGGTTCAGCATCAAACTTCGTAACCTGGTTCAATTTGCGATAATCGACGTGAAGACGTATGTTATTGTCTTTCTTTTGAACAATAACCATGGACGAAGAGTATGCTGAAGTGGATGGTTCAATTATTTTCAATTGTATCATTTCATCCAATTCTTTCTCGACTTGCGCTTGGAAATGAATAGGGATAGGATATGGTCTTACTCTGATCGGATTATGATCAGTAAGTATAATGTCATGTTTGATAATATGTGTGTGTCCAGGAATGTCGGTAAGGACATCCTGAAATGATTGTAGCAAAGAAGATACTTGACGCTGTTCCTCAAAAGACAAATTAGAAGAAACCGAAACGTTTCTCCATGATTCCGTAGAATTGAGTGGAATCATAGGAAGAGGTAGATTAACATCTGAAAACGTTGTTTCCTCCTCCTGTATAACTGACAAGGATGAGATATGACCATGTTGGACTGGAGAATCGTCCGTCACTTGGAAAATAGGCTGCAAATAGTCTGGTCATTCAATAAATTCCGTAAGCATATTTATATGGAAGGTTTTATGCCTTCCATCAATATCGACAACATAGTCGACATCTGAAATTTTTGAGACTATTTTATATGGACCTTTCCATGCAATGAGAAGTCTGTTCTCCCTCGAAGGAAGTAAGACAAACGCTTTGTCTCCAGGACAAAGTTGACGTAGGCGTCTCTTCTTATTAGCGAATTGCCTCGCCTTTTCTTTGGCAAATTCGGAGGATGAAGTCGCTAACTTGCATGCTTCGATAATCTTATGCCTGAGAGCAATGACATACTCATATGAAGATTGAGTGTCATTGTCAATATTATCGGCAGTTATCAAATCGTGTAGCAAGGACATAGGACCGCGCGGTTGCACGCCAAAAACAAGTTGAAAGGGAGAAAACCCTGTATGTTCGTTGGGGACCTCTCTATAGGCAAAGAGAGCCGCGGGTAAAACCCTGTCCCAATCCTGAGGATGATCCTCAGTAATCTTGCCAAGTAAGTTCTTAAGTGTTCTATTAAGACGTTGAACTAACCCATTAGACATTGGGTGATAAATACTACTGAGAGACCTTTTAATATCTAGGATAGACATCACCTGCGACATAGTGTCTGATATCAATTGAGTACCATGGTCTGATAATATTTCTCTGGGAAAACCCAAACGAGAAAATATTAGCCAAAGAGCGTCTGCGATATCGGCAGTAGATATGCTCTTTAGAGGTATAGCCTCTGGCCAACGTGTGCACATGTCGATGCATGTTAGGATGAATTGATGTCCTCTGGCTGACTTAATCTTAAAAGGGCCAATAATATCTATTGCCATCTTCTGGAATGGTCGAATAGGAATGTCTGCAGCCTGGATAGGTGCAGCATGTCGTGGACCTCTAGATTTGACTTCTTGACAAATCTTACAAGATCGGCAATAAATTCGTATGTCTTTGTTTATGAATGGCCAAAAGAAAGCCGCTAGAACTCTCGACTTAGTACGAGAAAAACCCATTTGTCCAGCACACTGAGAATCGTGTGCATGTTTAAGAATTAAGGCTCTCATACTTTTGGGCACAAGAATTTGAGAGTGCATAGATTTGTCTGAGTGTTGTACCATACGTACTAGTATACCGCGGGGTGCATTCCTTAACCCTGTGAATACGACCAATTATAAAATCCGCAATAAGATTAGGAAGAAGACACGCGTGGACATCTGTAAAGAACAGAGTATCCATGTGGATGATAGCAGTAGGATATATCTCCAAAGATCCACCAAATGTCACACAATTAACCACCTTCCCTGTGGCACAGCAAGGATCTATGAGCGATTGCCTAACCCCAATAGTAGTACATCCAGAATCAAAAAGTACTGAGACTGGATTATCATTCACTAGACCTCTATTTAAAATAAGAGATCCTTTCCTGTCATGCGCAACTGTAGCAGGAAGAGCAGGAAGAGGGTGACCACAAATTAGGGTAGATACTGTAGATGGCTCGAACAATGTTGAGCATTGGGGGCACTTAGCTGCTCTCCCATAATTGAAAGCAGAGCCAGTGATAGCATTAGAGTTTCTACTATCGTTCACTTGACTACAGGCTTCCTGAGACTCATGTTGTGCAGCGTTTAATATGTCTAGGTCTGCTGCGATTATTATTTCCCTGTAATTATCATTATATTGCCCATCATAACCATTATTCTGGTTTGCATCACAGTTTCCATAACCATCATCGTAATGTGATAGGGTGGGCAAGATGATGATGATGATGATATTGTGATATGTTTGATCACTCTCTTGTCACACTCGCACCGACCCGAACAACAATAAAACTCTTGATTCTAGAGGCAGGGGCTGTATTTATTTTTACAACCCATTCAGTGACTAAGCAAGCATTAAACAAATAAACTAGCGAACATAACAAAACAAAACACCCAACAGTGCCCGATGCTAATGTGTCATGTCTTTGTGTTCTTCTGTGTGGGTACACAGGGCGCCTCGTTTCGTTCTCTCTCGTCTGGGCTTATACTTAAAAAGGGCCGCTGCTGGTTATCGCATTCTTTATATAGGCCCTATGGCGCATCACTCACTTACTGCGCGCTGGGCGTATTAATCTTGGCTACTTAAATATCACACGCAATTATCGCTTCAGGAATAGCAAAAACACAAATAAACCTACAGCTATTTAATATAACACACGAATATCAAATATGACTCACAACTATACACCACAATTAATTCTCAGGCTTTATTATGGCCTTTTCATCAATCTTGAAGAATTTACATCTCAGCATGCTTCGCGCACTTCTAAAATATGGGCGATAAATGTGCCACTCACAATGAAGGGGGAAGCTGGGGTGTCTTCCCGTGGAGGGGTAAGCCGGGTGTCTTTCCGGCCCTATCACATATCTCCCTCCTGATTTTGTTGTCGTCCCGACAACATCACTACCTCTGGCGCTTCAGTCGAAATCTCTCGGATCGTTGGTGCTGCGCTTGATTATTTCTCAGCGGCGATGTTTTGGGCTCAGATTCTGTATTCGGTACAACCCGGCTGGAGACACTCTTGGTCGTCATGTCTCCAGTTGTACGTTGTCGGGCTGTCAGCCGCTGTGGTCTTGAAGACTCGCTCACCGGTGCCGCGTCGCTGTCTGCCCGTGACATCTGCCTGTCAGTGCTTGCAGCTGTCGAGTTTGAAGAGGGATTGCTCCTGATGGGTTTTTGTCGTAAATTTATTTTGAGAGAAAAGAGTCGTAGAAATAGTGGTCCGGTTTAGAGTGGAAAATGATGATGGAAAGCTCAGTGATAGAAAATGTAGAGATTTAATAGTTACTTCACAGCGTGCTGGAGGAGAGTAAAGACAGACTTATTTACGACAAATCATGTCTCTCAATCTTCTCTTTCACTCTCCTGGTCAAACAATTATTTGCCAGTTTTCCAGACTCGCATCTGCGCGCTCACCGATTTGGTGTTTTCAAACACACACACGACGTTGATACAAACTATATTAAACGAATAGGGGAAAAGTTGGGCTTTGGGTATATCCAACACACAGAACTAAATGAGTTTATGTGATTTTATTCACTTTAAACATCAATCACTAAAAATATCAGATATTACATAAATTATCATAAGTACACAAATGCAAATAACAAGTTTGGGAGGGGGTGAAGAAGATTGGTATCGACTAAGCCCTTCCCTCTCATTAGACAAAGACAAACCCAGTCCAGAGATAGATAATATCAGGAACACGGGTACATTAACCTAACAGTAAAGTTAATTACTCTGAAAGAGGTGTTACCAAGTTAGGTATAAGTGATAGAAAAAAAAACCTGTTCTTCCCAGCTGTTCTTCCCTTTACTAAGCAAATGGAAAGGAGGTGGTTTTAAACAGAGTTAACAAATTATCAACTATCCCACTTAAAGGAACAATGTAGGGTATACAGAAAAGATATATGTTACCAGGTAAGCAAGTTAACAAAATGGTCACACAAAAGAATTAATTTCCTGTCATTCATACACGCGCTAGCAAAGGCCTTCACTCATCTTGCTCTCACTTACCGATTGTGAAAAAATCTTGCACTCCATAGAATACCACAACAGCAGTTACACCTCAACTAAATGTATGAGTGTTTGTTCAAGTTCTAGCCCCAGATTATCGGGTAGGCGGTCAGCACATAAAAGGGTCCCGTAATCGCTGGAAAATGAATCTGTAGTTGTGTCTCTTTTCTTAATAACAGTTTCTATGGGAGGGCACGGTCTCTGATACCGGGGTGAGGATGGTGTGGTCTATTTGACTATGCCGCGGATAATAAAATTCTTACGCGTGCTGGTACACTTTATCCGTGAGGTATGGTTTAAGTCCAGTGAGAAAACTAGTCACATCACTGTTCAGGAAATTATGAATTATCTATCTGTGTCAGTAAACTAACAAAGCTCGGGCCAGTGTTCTTCTTCCCGTTACGACTTAAGTTGTTTGATGGTGCGTTAAATTTGTCTTTGGGTGTGCTTTCTTTGCTATAAGTTAGATAGCGGAATTCCAAACATAGAATCGCCTCAAAGATTAAAAATTTACACAGTCTCAACAAGTTCTGCGTCAGGGGAACTCTACACACTGTTTATGCTTTGCTTTGCTTAGATTGATTTCTTTATTGCTTTCTTAATGCTGGGATCGCAGGTACGATCACTCTGTATGAAAGAAAAAAAAGACATGTAATATACCGAAAACAAATAACCTTCTAAAGCGCGATGAATTTCCCGTTAAGCCTATAATACACTCGAGTATTTAATTATGTATTTAATAAACACTGCGCGAATTCTAGTGGTTAAAAACCCACATCTATAAAACTAGGACTTAACTGAATTTATTAATTATAAATTCCTTCGCGACTTTAAAAGTTAATTTAAGCATCTATTATCTTTTGAAATAATATAATAGATAGATCATTATATTTAAAACTGGAACTCTTGAGATGGTTTAATTAAATAGATTTAAATTAACACAAAATCCCTTGAAATAGAATGACTAGACCACTGATCACTTTACACAATATATATTTTACCGCTTTGCACAGAATTAGAAATCACTGCAAATATATATAAAATCCAGGGGAAAATCTATAACAAGATTTCAATAAAGCTAGTGCTTCTGTAAAGGTCTGGCCAGCGAGTGATAACGTGTCTAGTTCTTCATGGTCTATTTAGCTAAAATGAAATGTAAGTTGAGTGGGACATGATAAACTTGACAACTTATTTGATCTCACGAACTTTTGGGGATCTGACCGCCAAATCAAGAGAAGAAGCCGCCCCCTGGTCTTCGTATCCGCTCGCTGCTGCCCGTTTCGCTTTCCCCCGTTCGCTCGGTTCCTCGATTGACACCGAGACGCGAAATTAGCGGCAAGCAACTGCGTCTCGTATCAGGGAAAACTACTGTCTTTGATAGCGCCGATAGTCTCCCCTAAGATCCCTCGGTCTGTCTCTTTGATCTCGTCGCTGTATCCTACATGAGTCCCGGTGGAATGCGTTCTGGCAAACGAAAAGTTACAACAAATGTTCAGGGGTTCTAATGTTATATGAAAAGCTAAGGGTCCCTTAAATCATCCATCATATCAGGGAAAATTCACTTGTCAAACTAGACGTACGTCACAATCGTCCCCACTTTTAGACATGAAACCATTTTTCATGTTTTCATTTTTGACAATGGAGGTGACCTGATTGGTGATTTTAGGATGAGTGGTATCTTCAGTTTGCTCTTCTTCCTCTGTAGACCAGTTTCTACTCAGAAAATCAGCCCCGACATTCTGTCTTCCCGGAATATATTCCACTTTGAAAGAATAGACGCTTAGAAGGAGGGCCCAACGCATGATCCTAGCGTTAAATTCTTTATTGGCACCAAGAAATGATAACGGAGCGTGGTCTGTTTGCACCGTGAACGATGTACCATAAAGAAACTCATGATGGCGTCTGATACCGTCAATCAGAGCAAGACATTCCCTTTCAACTACGCTGTAGTTCCGTTCCTCTTTATTTAATTTCCGACTGCCATAGGCAACTGGAAATAGCATGTTCAGGTCACTGTCATCGGCTTGAAGCAGTGTTGACCCGATGCCCTGACCTGACGCGTCGACTCTCAGTACAAAAGGTTTCTTGAGGTCAGGCAACCTCAAAATGGGGTATGCAGACAACTGTCCTTTCAAAGTGCTATACGCGTCTTCGCACTTTTGATCCCATATGACCTTATCAGGACAACCTTTCTTTGTGAGGTCAGTCAGAGGTGCCGTCAGTCCGTTGAAGTTCTGGATGTACTTCTGATAGTATGCACATAGCGATATGAAGGAAACGTACGTCTTTCTTCGTTCGGGGTCTTTTTGCTGCCACTATTTTCTCCACGTTCTTCTTAATAGGCCAACTGCATCCGTGAGAAATAGTGTGCCCCAGGAAGTCTAACTGTTCAAACCCGATGAGACATTTGCTAGGTCTGGCTGTGAGACCCGTTTCCTGTAGTCTCCTGAGGAGCATAGCAACCGTAGCAATATGTTCTTCATAGGTTTCCGATGCAATTAAGATGTCATCCATGAAATTATGGATATGGGGACTTTGCAAAGGTTGTAGAAGCTTCCTCATCATCCTGATGAACACTCCTGGTGCGTTATGCAAACCGAACGGCATCACGTTAAATGTGTAATGTCCTTCACTAGTGCTGAAAGCTAACAAAGGTTTAATTTCCTCCTTGACTGGTATTTGATAATAACCTTTACTGAGGTCAATCTTGGAGAAGATCTTAGCTTTGCTGAGCTTGGTGAACAACTCAGAAACAGTTTGGAGAGGTTCGGGCTGGAATTCCGTTACAGCGTTTAGCAACCTGTAATCAATGCACAGCCGAACTTCCTTATTGGGCTTCTGCAACAGCACTACGCTCAAGCTGTAAGGAGATGTAGACTCACTGATAATTCCTGCCTGACGCAGCTTGTCTATTTCTCCGCGAAGTGCATCAGCTTTAGCGTACGGGATGGGGTAAACTCTGGTTTGAACAGGGGTCTCGTTTGTTAATTTCATATCAAATTCAATGAGATTTGTTCGACCAGGTACATCCATTAAAACTGCACTGTACTGTTTTAGTAGAGCCCTAGTTTCTGTTTGTTGTTCTGGTGAGAGATTGTCGCCGAACTTGACATCTTTAAAGGATTCTGTGGGTTGCAGTGGATACTCCATGCAACCATCATCATCTTCCTCGTCTTCCGTTGCTATGGCGACAGCCAGGAGATGCTCGGAGGATGGCACCGGTCTTTCCAAATATTTCTTTAGCAGATTTATGTGGAAGACCTTCTCCTTTCCTTTGATGGAGATCTTGTAGTTGGTACGTGAGATCTTTTTAAGGACGGTAAACGGTCCTTGCCATCCGATGCGAAGTTTATTGCTTCCGGTTGGAAGTAGCAATAGGACTTTCTCCCCTGGTTGTAGTTCTCTCTCTCTTTTGCAGCTTTGTTGTATCTTTTAGTAAGTTTAGCGCGGGCTTTCTTAAGGTTGGTAGTAGCTAGATCCCATCCTAGCTTTAGCCTTTCCTTAAGCTCAGATACATACTTGCTTGCAGAGACGACTGTCTCGTCAGCCTTCTGGTCTGTCAGGGACCGAAGTAAGGCTTCTAGTGGCCCCTTAATAGGTCTGCCAAATAAAAGTGTAGCTGGCGCAAAACCCGTAGACGCTTGGGGTACCTCTCGGTAGGCGAATAAGGCAGCCGATATATATTGGTCCCAGTCTTCCGGTTTCTCCTGACCCAGCTTACGTAACATCATGGTGAGGGTAACGTTTAAAACGTTCCACGAGCCCATTTCCGGCCGGATGGTAGGGACTTGTGTGGATATGTTTGGCCCTCAAGATCTTAAAGATCTCCTCCATTAACAGGCTACGGAATTGGGATCCATTGTCCGTCAAAACGTGTTGAGGGAATCCCAACCGTGTAAAAATTTGCACAAGGGCTTCTGCGACATGCTTGGAATTAGTGCATGGTAGCGGTACGGCTTCGGGCCACATAGTGCAAGTGTCAACTAAGGTCAGGATGAACCTGTTCCTTCTTTTGGTCTTTTCCAGAGGACCAATAATGTCGACAGCAACCCGTTCAAATGGAGTCCCTACTATTGGCATTTGCCCCATAGGTACTGGGGGTGTCAAGTGCTTGGGTGCTACCCGTTGGCACTGGGCGCAGGATTTCACGTACCTGACAATGTCAGAGTTCATTCCTGGCCACCAATAGTGGTTTTTTATTCGCTGAATAGTGGCGTTTTGTCCCATATGTCCGCTAAAGGGAAGAGAGTGCCCCATTTCTAAGATCTGGTTTCTGTACTGCGTCGGTACTAGGAGCTGGTTAGTCCCCGTGTCCGGGTTGCCCGTTCTACGATACAATACACCATCCTTAGAAAAGATGTCTCCGTTGTGTCTGGGGTCCTTAGCCATGGGCAGTTTTTTTAAAGCAGGGCGCCAGAGTAGGGTCCTTTTGTTGCGCCTCCTTCAGTTCATTCGGCAACAAGTTTGGCGCAGGCTCCCTCTCCTTCTTGGCTTGCCCTCTTGTGGTTACCGCTGCCACAATCGGCTCCTTAGGTCTCCCAATGAACACATATCTACATCCTAGGATAACTGGGTAGATCGGATCATCCATTATGGCCGCTTTAATAACTCCTCTGACAAAGTCAGAGTGTATTTCTACCAGTGCGATAGGAAGCGTCCTGGGTGCATCACTCCTGAAAACTCCACTAAGTTTGACGGTTTCCTCTGTCTCCTGACCGGGTTTGACTAGGTGCCTAGCAACAATACAATCAAAACTTAATCCAGTGTCAAAAAGACAAGTAGTAGAGGTACCGTTCAAAATTACAGTTCCTCGAGTTGAGGGTCGGTCCCCCTCAGGTTGAGAATCACTGACATTGACTCTACCTTTCGAGGCTGTATGCAAACATCCAATGCGGTTTGCACCGGGTTGTTTGCCCTGATCAGACGTTCCTGGTGTAGGGGTCTTCCCTTTTCCTTGACCTTGGTGGCCGCGCTGCCACGTAGGCTTGTTGGGTTGATCAGAATTTGTGTTGGGGGGGTATCGGGTTTTGTAGAATTTCGATTTTTCCTGGGGGGGTTTCTGGGTATTGTTATCTCGTTGGTTATAATGTTGAGAGGAAGTGGAAGAATAGGATGCCTGTTCTAGATTCTGTTTTCGAGATGGCTCATCGGTGGGTTTACGTTTAGTGCTGGGAAGTTCGGCCATTGCATTGCTATAGCGTTCGGCTTTATTGAGTATGTCTTCAAGCCTGACTGCCCCCCTGTTCAGCCAAAAAATCTACGTGTTTCATTCGACAAAGTGGATTTTATCTGCTCCACAAGAACAAGTTCGAGGAGTCCCTCATATGAAAGAGGTAGGTCAGATAATTCAATGCACTTTGTCAGATAGCCCGTGAGACGTGAAGAGAACTGGGGAAATGTTTCCGTGCTCTCTTTTCGGCTGTTTCTGAACAACTGCAGAAACTTTCGGGCAGTCATCTCAAACTGCTGTAGTAAGGCCTTTTTCAACATGTCGTAATCATGTTGATTCGGTCCCAGCTTTGTGTACACGTCATAAGCATTGCCTTTCAGTGACGTTGAAAGTTTGAGCGCCCAGCGGGTACTCTCTAACCCATAAAGATTCGCGAGTCTCTCGAATTTTTTCTAAGTAGCTGTCAATTTTTTCGTTAGGGCTAGGAAAAGATTCTAAAGAAAACGACATAGCAGTTAATTGGGCAGATTGAGTACTGGAGAGGTCCATTGATTGAGACTGGGGCGAAGACGGCTCTCCGTTAGTCGAAGTAGAGGCGCCCCGACTCTCTAGAGCCTTAAGCGCCAGTTGATGCTGTCTTTCCTTGTCTCTATCTCTCTCTCTCTGCGAGTTTCCATCTCTGCTTCAATTTTCTTCTGTTCCAAAAGACGTTCTTCCGCTTCTTTCTTATCTGCCCTCTCCTGGGCTTCTCTCCTCTCTGTTCTTTCTTTCTCTTCCTTCCTCTCAGCTTCGGCTCTCTGTTGCTTCGCCTTCCTCTCAGCTTCGGCTCTCTGTTGCTCCGCGTCATATATTTCCAATTCCTGGTTAATAAACGCGTTTGCAGCTTCTGCATCTAATCCTGCCTCTTTCGCTTCCAGCCTCAAGATGGACCTCATCTTTATCCTCTCTGCCATTGTTAAAGAATAAGATGAAGTATGCTTAGAGAACTAGTAAGAAGAAACGCGAAAGGGAGGAACTCTGAACCGCTACGAGAAAAAAAACACAAGTACAAATTTACCTGTGTTACCTCCTACCTGTACTGTGCAAACTTATCGCTGCTATTATCTGGCAATTAAGGCTCTAAACGCAAGCGACTATGCCACTAAATGGTAAGTTACACTGGAAAAGAATCTACTTTTACTGACAGTCGAGAAAAATTTATATTAAAACAATTTAAAAGGAAAACAAAAATTTCCCCTAAATTTTTAATCTCTGACAACAAACTCCGTCCCTAAAGTCAATTATTGAGATGAGACGTTGTTAACTTAATTTTTAAAAATCAGAACAATCCGTCTTTAGCTAAGCTCAACTCTTTTTGACTTCAAAAACCTTAGTGACTGTAAAACAATCACGCAATCCCAGCAACTTTTATAAAGAAAGAAATATAATTATCTCCGCCAGAGGATAATAAAATAGCAAATATATTTGTTTATCTGTACTTTCTACTGCTGTGGAGAGAAAACAACCTGTAAATATGCTGTGTGGACAACCCAAATACTTAAAGAACGTTTGTCTAGGGGTGTAATTATTTATTTATTTCCCTAATTCACAAAGACAAATCATTCACACTCTACCTAGTTAGACCAAAACTAAATCAGACTCAAAATATCTTTAACCCGGCTATGCGATTGCCTCAAATGTAGCTCAAGATCCCAGAACCAGCCCACAAATATGTGTGCATCAAATGTATCTCAAAATTATCCCAGACGAGCCGGCCAAATATTGTCGTAAATTTATTTTGAGAGAAAAGAGTCGTAGAAATAGTGGTCCGGTTTAGAGTGGAAAATGATGATGGAAAGCTCAGTGATAGAAAATGTAGAGATTTAATAGTTACTTCACAGCGTGCTGGAGGAGAGTAAAGACAGACTTATTTACGACAAATCTTGTCTCTCAATCTTCTCTTTCACTCTCCTGGTCAAACAATTATTTGCCAGTTTTCCAGACTCGCATCTGCGCGCTCACCGATTTGGTGTTTTCAAACACACACACGACGTTGATACAAACTATATTAAACGAATAGGGGAAAAGTTGGGCTTTGGGTATATCCAACACACAGAACTAAATGAGTTTTTATGTGATTTTATTCACTTTTTAAACATCAATCACTAAAAAATATCCAGATATTACATAAATTATCGGTGAATGGGAAGAATGGGTATTCGACATAAGCCATCGCCGCTCACATAAGAACAAAGACATAAACCCAGACCAAAGATAGATAAATAATCAGGAACCACTGGTACGTGTTAAACCCAACTCAGTAAAATGTTAACTTACAACTCTGAAAGACGGCTGATTTTACCACAAGATTAGTGATATAAGTGTATAGAAAAAAAAAACACCTGTTTTCCATACCCCCAACAGCTGTTCTTCCCTTTACTAAAGCCAAATTGGAAAAGGTGAGTGCTAGGTTTTTATAAACAGAGTAATAAGAAAATTATCACACTATATCCCAACTATAAAGTGGAACCAATGTAGGGCGTAATACATAAAATGAAATATGGTAACCCAGTGTAAAGCAAGTTAACAAAAAAGGTCCCTCACAAAAGAATTAATTACCTGTTCATTTCAAATACATCGCGCTGAGCAATGGTCCATCCACCTCATCTTGCTCTCTAACTTACCGTGATTGTAGAAAAAAATCATGCATCTCGCCAAAGAATAACACAACAGCAGTTTACACCTTAACTAAATGATGTATAAATAGTGTTTATATTCAAGTTCTATGCCCCAGCGTAGCGGGGTAGGGTGCGGTCAGCACATAAAAGTGTACCCTAAAACGCTGGAAAATTGAAATAACAGTAGGATGTGACATCTTTTCCTTAATAACATGGTTTACTATGGGACAAGCGGCACGGTCCTCTGAAACCGGTGTAGGAGGATGTGCATGTGTGTCTAATATTGCCTAATGCCGCTGTGGATAATAAAATTCCTAAACGCGTGCCGTTACAACTTTATCTCCGTGAGGTTATATGTTCTTATTAATGTCCAGTGATGAAAACTAAAGTCATCTATCACTGTTCAGGCGAAATTAATGAATTATCCTCTCTGTGTCAATTTAAACTAAACTAAGGGCTCGGGCCGAATGTTCCCATTCCTTCCCTTACGACTTAAAGTATGTTTAGAATGGTGCGTTCAAATTTGTTGTATCTTTGGGCTGTGCTTTCCTTTGCTAATAAGTTAGGATAGTCGGAAAAGTTCCAAACATAGAAACGCCTCAAAGGATTAAAAATTATGACAACAGTCTCAACAGAGTTTCTGCCGTCACAGGGGTGAACTCTACCACACTGTTTTATGTCTTTGTCTATTGCTTTAGATTGATATCATTTATTGCTATTCTTAATTGCTGGGAATCCTGTCACAGGTATACGATCACTCTGATGTTATGAAAGACAAAAAAACGACATGTAATATTCCGCCGAAAAAACAAATAACCAATACTAAAGCGCGTGTGCGATGAATTTATCACCGTTACGGCCTAATTAAAAACCACTCTAGAGTATTTAATTATTCTGTATTTAATAAAACGACAAGCGAGCGGAATTCTAGTGGTTATAAAAACCCACATCTAATAACAAAACTAGGGACTTTACTGAATTTAATTAATTATTATATGACTTCGCGGGACTTTAATAAGTTTAACTTTAAGCATATAGTATCACTTTTGACAGAATATATAAATAGATGATATTATATCTTAAAAAACTGGAACTCTTGAGATGGTATTATAATTATCATAGATTTAAATTAACACAAAAATCCTTGAAATATGAGAGAATGTTGTTTGAAGTTCCTCTTTAATCCATATAGCTTTGAGTTTAGTGTTGTGTTGAGTCATTGGGCCAGTATATCTTTCTTAACTGGTCATACAGAGGACAGTCCTGTAGAACATGCTCAGCAGTTTGTTCGTTTAATCCACATGTGCACAGTGGTGAAGCAGACAATCGTAGCTTGTGCATGTGTTTATTCAGTTTGTTATGCCCTGTCCTGAGTCGAAAAATAGTTATCTGTCCCTGCCGGTCGAGAGTCGATAGTCGTCTTTGGGTTGGTTCTGTTCTCTTCTGATAGTCTGGATAGCTCTCTTTTTCTCAAAGTATGTGACTTCATTATCTTCTTGTTCACATTCTCCTCCCTTTTTTGCAAGTTTATCTGCCTTTTTTCATTTCCGGGGTACACCACAATGAGATGGTACCCACTGAAGTATGGTTCTCTTTTTGGCAGCTACCTTGTTTAGTTCATTTCTCAGATGCGGGAGTTTACCACCCTTGAGAGCTTGCAGGACAGACAGTGCATCTGTGAGGATGACTACCTGGTGGCAGTCAGAGTTGGTGTTATAAATCATATTTGCAGCTTGCTCTAGAGCTTGAACCTCAGCTGTATAGTTGGAACAGAATTTACCAGTGGGAATGTGCCTAGTCTCATAGTGGTTGTCAGGATATGAGATAAAGATACCGGCACCTCCATTCCTAACAGCATTAGTTGCTGATCCATCTGAATAGGCATGTATCCATGATTGATCGGGATAGCTTTCTTGGATCATACTCAATGTAGCAGTTCGTTTTTGCAGATCATTATACTCACATCCTCTTGTGAGACCACTGACTGATGTATTAATTTGGAGGGCACTGCTGGCCTGCTCCCATGGTACAGGGTATAGGGTGGGCTTCAGTGGTGTTGTCTTCATGGATAGGTCTTCTTGATGCTGTCTTATAAGTCTTTTCCCCCGATGCACAAAGCTGCTACGCTTTAGACGTCCCAATGCCAGATCATCTAGTCTTGCCTTCATTGGGTGCATTGGCATACTGTTGTACTTTTCCATCTGGATCATGGTTTTTGTGTCTCTTCTATGGGGGACAATGTCTGTAATCCAGCAACCTTCTGCATCTCTGTTATTGGTGTAGTTTTCATGGCTCCTGTAATGAGCCTGAGAGCTTGATTTTGCACCTTGTCCAAAGACTGCAGATGTGTGAGTTAGCAGCTGATGACCATGCTGCTGAGCTAAACTCTAAGTGTGGTCTTATTACTCCATTATAAATCTTCTTTAGATTTCGTTCATTTGCTCCCCAGTTGGTACCTGCTAATTTTCTGAGTATGCCTAGTCGTCTTCGGGCCTTTCCTTCTGCATTTTCAATATGCTTATTCCATGTAAGCCTTTGGTCAAATGTCACCCCAAGATAGGTGGGGTAGCTTTCTTCCTTGATCACGGTTGTCCCTAGGTGTATGTTAGCTGATTTGTCCTTGGGGGCGAGGGAGGGAGAGGGGAGAACACAGTGTTGTGGAGGTTTTGTCTGTGTTTATTGTGATAAGCCATTTTCTCTCTGCCCATGACACTAGCATGTCTGCTGCCCGCTGCATTCTATAATTTGCTGTGGTGACATTTTCATCAGCGCAACCAGAGTACTAGGTCATCTGCATATAAGGCAGCTTTAACTCCTGCAGGGAGATCTTTCACCAGGTCATTGATGTAAACAAGGAAGAGTGTTGGGGAAATTACTCCTCCTTGAGGTACCCCCTGATGGAGCAACTTTTTTCTTCTCCTGGAAGGGCATCTTCTATTGCTTGAGACAAGTAAGTAACTTGGTTTCTATACCAGGATGGAATGGCGTTATGGCAAATGAACAGTTAACTCAAACAACATGTTCATGGGGTTCTAATGTTATTGAATTAGCTACAGGGTCCCATTTAAAACATTCATTACATATCAGCGGAATCAATTCACTTGTCACAATCTAGAACGTCTACAGTCACGTTTTACCACCCATTTCGTTCGATGTGGACGGATGGCTTACGTTCCCACACACAATCTGCCCTGCTTGATGGAACGTACTCCTCTGCCTGAACTTGATTTGCCACCACCTCCCTACATAATTGCCTTAGCGATGGGTTTCCTCCCCACTAGACAAAAGCCCAATTCTCTCTGGCTCGCCATCTTGTGTGTCAGTTAGTCAGTGGTATCTCTTGGCTGGCCCTAATTGGCCAAAACCTTGTATGTGGAGTTCGCGTCATAGGGAATAAGATGCTCCTTGAGTAGGGACAGGCGAGCTAATCAATGTGTTCAGTGGACCGTGATTGAAAACATCTTCCTTCGGATGCGGGCCTGAGGGCACTTGGCTGCCATGTGGTTGGACAGGTTCCACAGTTCTGTCTATTATAGCACTTCTATATCTTTCTGGGGCCTTATCTGTGTACATGGGTCGCTTGTGACATCGCCACTTAACACTCTTGGACCCGCAAATGCCATAATACTTTAAATTGCTTCCATTGGCCCTGGACCGAACATGGTTTGTGTCAAAACATATACTCTGTTTCTTCAATTCCTCGCCAGGACCTTCTGAGAATCCTCCCTTTCTGTTGATCTTGGTCTGATGCTCACGAATACATCCATAATACAGCCATCATCTGGCGTGAGGATAACCCCCATACACTCATGTGGACACTTATTACCCATACTTCACATACACCTTTTATCAGCCTCTGTCGGTGATATGACATCTGCACTGTTACACGGCGGTTGCATGTCAGACGTCACACGCAATCTTTCCTTGTCATACCAGCTCTGACTCTACACACACCTTGAAGGTACTCAGGTTGACAGGTACTGCGGACAACCTCCTACGTTCTTGCGGTTGGATGTTCCCACTAGTCAGGACACACCCACTCATCTTAGCGTTTGGCTGTGCCCGAGGGGACTTTAGGCATGGTGCTCATCTTCGTCATCTGCACACCTCCTTCTTGTTGCTTGGCGAAACTGGCTCTGACATCTGTGCCTAGCTGGGACTATTAGGAAGGATGAATTGCTGCTAATGAGTGCCTCTCTTCCTTCTGAACGCTAAGTCATGCAACCTGGCTATTTAGCGACACATAGAGTGTTCTCAGAGCTTTTTACTTTCACCATAAACAGATATTCAAAGGGTATTCTTCCTCTGAGTCATCTCACTGAATAGGTGGTTGCTTGACAGTAAGGCTTCTTTGACAATTTCCAGTAAATATCTCAGGGATGGCCTTGGCTCCCCATGATATCGTAATTACTCTAGATTCCCATGTGTAATACGTTGTTCTTATCATGTCTAATCTTGCTTCTGACACTAAAAGGCGACACCTTCCACGCGCGGCTTCACACACATCTTTCCACAAACTCTTGCCAAGTGGGACTCCCCTCTCCACACTAACATCAACCTATCTCTGGCTCCTTCACGTACTCAAAATTTCTCTCACCATGGCGCCAAACTTTAGCCTCATCTTGCTGCAGGAATCACTTGCTGTGGTGTTTACAATTTTTTGTTAGTTATGCTGTTTGCTCAGTGTCTACTGTCTGCCTGATCCTGCCGAATTTACCAACTTGTGGTTGTGGTGGGAGAGATTATGTGATGTTGCCGTAAATGTGGGCGAGATATGATGATGATGACTAGATACTAGGCCTCTACAGTGTATCACTTTCTTGTCCAAACCTCGCCACCTACCCTCGTCATCACCAACAGAATTAATAAACCTAGTTTCGATTCTAGAGGCAGTACTCGGCTGCATTCTATTTAATGTAATTTAATTTTTACCAAACCCATTCTACGTGACTTAAGCAAGCATTAAACAAATAATTAATACTAAGCCTGTAAGCATAAACTCAAACTACTCAAATACACCCAACAGTGCCCCTCATCGATGTTAATGTTGTCATACTCTTGTCTATTGGGTATTCTCTGTGGGGGTACTATCTCAGGGCGCCTCTGTTTTAGTTTCTCTTCGTTATAGTGGCTTTATAACTTAAACAAGGGTTGAACCAGCTGACTCTCGGATTATCGCTATTCCTATTTTATAGGCCCCTATGGCGCATCACTCACTTACTGACAGCAGTCTGGGCGTAATTAATTTGGCTAATCAAATATCTACAAAACGATTATCGCCTTCAGGTCTAGACGAAAACACACAATATAAACTTAAAGCTATTTCAATAATAAACACCCCCCCTATAACCACCAAACGAAATATCAAATATGGACTTCACAACTATACAACACAATTAATTTCAGGCTGTATTATGGCCCTTGTTCATCAATCTATGAAGAATTTAAACCAATCTCAGCATTGTTCGCGACGCTGCCACTTACACTCTAAAATTATGGGCGATAAATGTGCCTCACATCACACAATGAAGGGGGAAGCTGGGGTAGATATTTCCATAGCTGGAGGGGTAATGCGAAGGTGTCTCTCCTCTCACTAGGCCCTCATACACTTATCTCACCTCTGATTTTAGTGTGTAGCTACCCTCGATAACTTCCACTACCTCTGTGCGCTTCAGTCTCTTGAGAAATTCTATCGAGCAATCGTTCGGTGCTGCGCTATGATTTATATTACTTCTAGCTTTAGTGTAGCTCGATGTTTTGGGCTAGATTCTGTATTATTACGGTTACAAACTCCCCGGAATCCCTTCCATTTATCCTTCACCCCCATTCAACATTTTATATTTAATACCATTTTTTTATCTATAATTTAAATTTTTTATTATAATATAATACAATATAAATAGAAAACAACACACCAAAAACTATAATATATAAACAAC